>OY292402.1:3091888-3266959 GCA_958496205.1 Idaea biselata
GATATTTCGATAAATAGTGGTATCTATCGGAGTGGAGTGTGACTGTGACTTGAGCTGTAGCTGTAGCTGTACATACAATCATGAGTAGAGAGGGCGCGGGTGCGAGCTGGTGACTAGCAGTGTACCGCGTCGCCACTCGCCCCCCGTGCCCAGCCCGGTGCCCGGCGTATGTTCGTATATTGTTATAATTGACTGTGAATTTCGGATTGTAAATAAAAATTTATGTTATCGCATTCTATTCGTTTTATTTAGCGTTTGTCTTTAAAGCAACAATCGTTGAAGTTTTTTACTAAGTTCCAAAGTATTTTTCCCTACTATACTTTTCTATATTCCTTGTTCCTGGCTCCACTTAAGAACGCGGCGACTCTTACCATTTCCATACAAACTTAATACATTCAAATAAAACGGAGAAACATTTTTCAATGAAAAAATGTTTCTCCGTTTTATTTCATTTCGAATGAATATTTTGGAAAACCTTGTGATGGGAACCCTTTAAAAGTAAAATCTTAATCCGAATAATATCGATATTAAGGTAGAAAACTAAATTTTTCATAATTTATTTTGGTATTAAGTTTGTATGGAAATGGTCAGAGTCGCCACGTCCTTAAATCAGTTTCCTTGTGAGAACATCTAGTAGGGAGGACGAATACGATTTTTTTCCATTCGTCCCCAGTGAAGACTGGGGGTGGGAAGAGGACGGAGGGGAATAAGTCTTATTTTAGATTTTTCTTCAATTTTCGCGTTGTTAGTTTGTTTTTGCGGTCCAAAGACACAAATAGCCTTATTAATAAACGTGGAGTAAGGTCGGAATAGTTTTACCACTTTTTGTTTCTGCCTGTCAACTTTGAAAGTTCTTGACACGGAAAAAAGACAAATGAAGTATGTTCTTACTACTCCGACCTTACTCCATGTTTATAAGGGCTATAGAGGATTGCTAAGAATAAAAATCAATTTAGATTCCACATTTTATTGACCGTCTATCTATTTACATTGTCACAATATAAAAAGCTATCTTAGAAGAATTATTATGAGTTCACTTCTAGCATACTTCTAACACTACAACACCGATACGAAGTTTCAACTTAAAATATAAATAAGTTACTGCTTACGAAGGTGCGTCCACACGAAGTAAACGCATCGAAAACACCAAACAAACTATAATAAAAAAAAACTTTTGTATCGTGTGAACGCAGCTTCGTTAGCTAAAACCCATCACAGATGGCGTTGTGACAAAGAACATAATTTTATATTTACATAGAATATCCTATCTACCTACACTAAACTAGTATTTATTGGTATTTTTGTAACCGTGCTCTATAGGTAATGTATGGCACATGTTATTGTTGACCGGTGTCTTAGTTCTTAAAGCTAGAATTGCACTGTGCCGGTCTAGGGATGAGTCTACTTCTTTCTGAAGGGCGCGTCCGCTTGCATGTCCACATCGCGAGGGTCCAGCTGTCCCGCTTCCACGCACGACTTGCAGCAGAACCTGGACAAGGATAAAACATTACAGTAGGTGAAATTTACCTTTTTTTGTCTTGCAAGATTTGTTTATTAAGTATTCCCTGTCGCCCACAAACCAACGTTCCCACTGGGTACGACAGGAAAAATGCCTATTCCGTACCTGCTGCCAGGTGACGAATTGGATTTTTTAAAAAGTAATAACTGGCAATTTTTATTTCCAGGTAGGTATCTGTCACCCGCTTCTGGTTTATGCCAGAAAGCACTTTTTTATAAGATTTTCTTAACTTTTACCACTTGTACATATTAACTTACAAGTAAACTTGTACGCGTGTGTATTTGTAACTATGTTTGTTTTGGTGGACTCATGCAAGTTAATTTTTCACCCTTTCGTTACCAATGGAAAAACAGTTGTCATGTTCCTAACTATCGGTCGAATAAGTAATTTTAAACTGGCACAAGAAAAATGTAAGGTAAATAAATAAGTTTAATAGGTATTTGGTTAAAGGTACCTGGAGTAATACGTGTGTCGACAGAAGTTGCTGTCGACAATCAGCTTGCAGTTCGCGAAGTAAGGACTGTCCGTACACTTCGCGGGCACGTAGCGCTCTGGAACATCAAAGTTTGAGTTAAGACATTTTAAATAAGTACATCGTGTTTTGAGAGCAGTCATTTAAGCCGAAACGGGCTTGTTCTAGACGTCTAGGTGAACAACTTTTGTTCTACGACTTAGGGAAATTCAAAATAAGTTTTGATACATTTTGAGGCATCCGGACGTAGCAAAACTGCTTCTGGGCCGCTTCATCTTTACATTTCATGCATGTATGTCCATTCAGGTGGAACTGAGGGTAAATCCTTTTTTTTTTATAATAGTAATAAATACTTAATAATAAATATTGCACGACGTTACACACAGCGCAATCTAGCCCCAAACTAAGCACTAGGCTTGTACTATGGGTACTAGATAACGGATATACTACATATTATACTTTTTTTTGTAAATACATACTAGGATACATAGGAAACACCTAGACCAGACACAAATATTTATTTTTAAGCATAAATACTTGCACCCGGCGGGAATGGAACCCGCAACCTTCTGCATTGCAGTCGGGCATTCCCCCGACGCGCCACAGAGGTCGTCAATAGTAAAAAAAAACTAAGCTTTTAAACAAAGGGCTCAAAGTTCAGCAGCCGCTTCTTACACGGCCAATACATTCCAATCGGCTTCAATCTGAATAAATATAACATGTCCGTGATATTATAGAAGGTACCTGTGACAGTGATGGTGACCCGTGACTCGTGCTGCGAGTGGGAGTTGGCGGCGCGACACGTGTACTCGCCGCTGTCGGACACGGACACGCGCCGGATCGTCAGCCGGGAGTCTGGAACGAGAGGGAACCCTCATTTATTATAGCTGGAGAGACGACGAGGCAGAGAATATAGGTAGGCACTTCTATGTCTTATTTTATTGACTACGTTCACACTATCCACACTTATTCAAGATTTTTTTTTTTTAAACTAGAGTTTTTAAGCTTTAGTCAAAAAAGTTAAAGTTTATAAATAAAAGCTTCGTTCTACGATTTAACCCGCTTAAGTCCCGGTTCCGTAGTAATTTCGCCGCTATGACATAAATAACCTACTTATACTTGGATTTTAGCTAGAGGTTATTTGTGTTGTTGTTGCAGTTGACACATTTTTAATTTCAAAAATTCCTTCATACTACTTCACAAAGAACACACCAATCAAATTACATGTCTCTAGAACCATTTAAAGTCCTGACTGGCTGACTTATCGTACCCAAAGGGTTTGATAAGTCAGTCAGTAACGATTTTGAATTCTATATGTAGGTAAGTATAGATTATATATTTCACTTTGAACAACAGATATACTCACTAGTGATCCACATAGAGTCGGTAGGCAGCAGCCGGTTTCCGTCCTTCATCCATGTGACGCGAGGTTCCGGATACCCTTCCACCTCGCACGGCAGGCTCAGCTCCGCACCGGCCATTATGTTCGTCGAAGCCGGCAGCAGCTTCGTTTCCACTGGCACTGTATGTACGGTACTATTAGAATGAGGTTTAGAATTGGTTGTCAGTAGTGATTCCCAGTAGTCTTCATATAAGAAGGTGGGTACTGTTACCATTTCCATACAAACATAATACCAAAATAGAATTATGAAAAATTTAGTTTTATCGTTAACTGGGTACGAACGGGTATGCTGGTATGCTACATCTTAGTCTTTATTGCTTATCATCGCCATCGCGATCATGATCTTATCTTTATGTTGGATCACGATGTTTCTTACCTATGTGTTTATCATCCTTTTCCAGAACCTTCCTATTAATATGAACGGGATATGGACTGAGTTATCATTTATCTAAAATACCTAATTAAATTACACCGAAATAGACATGCTCAACAAAAAAAATATTTACAAATAAATAACAACAATATCCATTTTAAGTTCAACGAATAATTTAGTTGATAAGAAGCTTAGAACACACAAAAATTTAATATTTATACCTAATCATATCACAGAATTGTTTTACAAAAGATAAACTCACAAACAAACTGTTGTTTTGCAAGTAAATTAGAACAATAAACCTTGTGACGTGATAACGTCTAAGTTAGGACATGTTTAGATCCGCGACCCCCGACGCTACGTTATCATGGTAAGGTCATGCAAGCAACACACAGGTCATGCAACGTGCACTAGTATAGGTACTAGGATAGGCAAGCAAGATACGTATTGTTATAATCTGTTGAGAGGAACACCGAGTGCTAGATTGGATAAGTTTCAGTCAAGGGTGACGAAACGCAAGAATAGATTGAAAAGGAGCTTTTTCGAAACTTAGTCGCTCGACTTGTTGACGCTTAATCCAATTGAGGCACTTTAGCCACACACGATTCAGTTAAAAATGAGGTTTTGTCTTTTTCATTGTGATGAAGGTTTGTGACTATACAATAGAGTACCGCAACGCAAGGTGGGTGTTGCATCGAATGAGCATTATATTTTGAAATATGGAAGAGTATTTTCGATTGTAAATTCCAACCCTATTAAAATACAATCTCGATCTTTCTTGCGTTAGGTCAGATCATCCATAGAAGTCCAACCCCGGTGTTCCCCAACCAGATTAGCTTCCACATTACCGATATACGGTTGTAACTCAATCTCCTGTTGCGGCGTGGTGATTGTCGCGTCGGTCTGTCGCCGCGGCGTGACCTCGACGACGCCGGACTCGCGCGCCACGAGGTACGCACTGTCGAGAGCCTCGCCCGAGGCTCCCTCCGGCCGGAACGCCTGCACCACGACCAGCCAAGTCGCCGGCTTGCCGTGCCCGTTGTACGCCTGACACGCGTACTCTCCCAACTCCTCGAGGGACAACCGCCGGATGAGCAGCGTCCGTCCGCGGTCTAGGTACTCGTACGCGGGGGAATTGAACGCGACGAGCGGTCCGTTCACCCCGCGGTACCAGTACACGCTGGGCTCGGGATGGCCGTACGCGAGGCACCGCAGGGCCACTGCGGCGCCCAGTTCAGCGCGCACCCCCGCGCCGCTCTCCCCTGCGATCCCGGCTCCGACCACCACCGGATCTACCCCCCGACACGTGTTAGTCTAGTCTACTCTACTACGAGACTGTGAATGCACGCCGGTGTTATTATACATTCAGAGACTCGATGTTAATCGTCTAAGCGAGATGGAAGGACAAAACAGTATGGGACGTTTGAATTCCGTTCGGACGTTCCCGGATATCGTCGATTAGGGAGTAATAGAGAAATAGAGGTTAGCGGAAGTTTTGCTAAGATTACCGCGATTTAATTAAAGAACAGGCAGCCTGACTGTCTGTGATCATGAGGCGCTGTAAAGTCCTCAAAACATCAGAATTCACATAAATCAAAATAAGCACGATAAATCCTCTAAAATGGTTTTTATTAGAGCTCAACAGTAGGTCGAACGGATATTTGTATCGTGCTTATAATCCGATGTCCGGAAATGCCCGAAATGTAATGGATAATGTAATCGGTAACCTTCATCTCCCTCGTCGGACCCGTACCCGGCGCCTGCGCCGCTCGCCCGCACCGACAGTGCCGCGAGCACCACTATCACACGACCGACACACATTGTGCTCCACTTACTTGTGATAATTACACTGAACTACCGGACAAAGTACCTATTTGCTAAAACTAACTATACTCTGTGTTTGTCCGTACGTAATATAACGCGAAGAGGAAACTGAGTTTTTTTCCCCGTTTGTACCCAGTGGGTTGCTATATGGGTACGACAGGGAATAACTGGACTTGGATCAAAAATCACATCAATCAAAAGGTACGATTTTTTGCAAAAGGTATCTGAACCAGGCGATAAGGCCGCCCATGTGTCACCTAGATTTAAATTGTTTATGTTTTTTCTTTGAATTAGAGTTGTATTTAGATGCGTTACAATAAAGAATTAGTCAAATCTAAGCTCCAGAAATAATACTAACATACCAAAAAACTCGGGATCTGCATGGGAAGTATGCACAGTATGTATGCGGGTAACTCCGCGAGAAAAAAGCTAGTCTCTTCATAAGATTGTTTATTCCATTGATGTGTCATGTGTCTATTGATGAGGAGGTCCATTAATTTAGCTATCTCGTTTAATGAGTAGGTAAACATTAGCGTTGCGAAGATAACGAGTAGGTCAAGTCGAGTGAATGATAACTGGCAAACAGAACTAGGAGTTGATGTACAGTTATATACCTATTGGTCTATTAACGATCAGACCTTCAATGAGCCAATTTCGAAGCTAACTAACCGATATATACCTATTATATTTATAACTTGCTGACCCGGCGAACTTTGTTCGAACGTCTTAGAGCAAAAAAAAGTACCCAATGTGTCCTGGTTCTAACTGTTCCAAATTTTCAGCCAAATCGGTTAAGCCGTTCATGAGTTATAAATAGTGCAACTTAAATAGATTGTAATGCCTACATGTTTATTATGTATGTACCTTATTATTAGGTATGTAAAATAAACCTACATGAAATGCTATTTTGATTGGCAAAAGTAGGTATGCCCGATAATTTTAGTTTTCTAACATTGTGAAAAAACCGGCCTAATATAAGTCAGACTCGCGCACGTAGTTGTTGTTATATCGGCAACCAACATAAATACATTTTCTGTGAAAATTCAACTGTCTATCTATCACGGTTCAGTGAAGCTTTAGTAAAAGCGTCTCGACTTTACCCTTTGGGTACGGAACCCTAAAAACGACCGATTAGCAGGTTAGTCCGAAGTAAACGAAGGTCAACGTTTTGTCCATCCAGTCACTAGATCGAATTTAAATACTTTGTGTTAAATTATTAATTAGAAATAAGAAAAGTTATTGAAAGAGAAAGACATAGAAAGGAAAATCCAAAACCTTATACATGTTAGAACTTAAAGTTGGCACATGGCTATACACTAAAATAAGCTTTATTTAATTTTAATCTTAATAAAAATTGGATATTTAAGACAGACACGCGCCAAAATAAGCTCAAACCTCTATATAAATAATGCAAAAGTAAAGTATATTAGTCAAAAATGTCCTTTGAAAAACCCAAGAAAATCCATGCCACAAGCACCAATATTTTCTAGTTCACCAATTTCAAACATATCACATTCCAATTTATTAAATACCTCTCCCTTAACCTCCCTCTCCCAAAGTTAAGTAAGTCTTATTAATTCTCCCTGTAAATGAGTCACCCCTATCCTTTAAAAAGCACCTCTTATACAGGGTTTTCAGGACGATAATTTAAGCCGAAAGAGATTGTTTTAGAAGTCAAAGCGAATATTCGAAATCCACTTCAAATTTCCATAAGTAGTCGAACAAAAGTTGTTCACCTAGACGTCTAAAACAACCCATCCCATAAAATCACAATTCTCGAAACCCGCTGTAGATATCTCCTCCACTCCTTAGAAAACCCCCTTACCCCCTTATCATATACCCTTTTATTACCCCTAGGCCTGACGGTACAGCGGACCCCTCTCTTTATACCCTTGCTGGTCACAGCTGGGGAAGCTATAACATATATGCGTAGGTATTAGAGAACTGGGTTTGCTTGTACCTCTTACTATACCGACCCTATAAAGGTGTGAGTCCACTTACCGTTGACTTCGAGGCGTACTTCTTGCTCGGCGATACCAAGTCCGTTGTCCGCCACACAGATGTAAACGCCGGAGTCGTTACGGTAGAGAGAGACGATCTCTAGCGCTCCGTCGGAGAGTATGCGGTATCGGCCTACGTCGCCGTCGATCTGTCGGTTTTGGATAGTTAGTTATGGGAATTTATTAATACTGACCGCCGCACTCAGGGATATTTAATGGTTAATTAATAGTTTAAGTAACCATTAAATGTCCCTGCGGCGGAGGTCAGTATTACTAAGTAAAGATTTTCTTTTTAAAATCGTTCCTTAATTAGTTACACACTTGCTTAATGATTTCTGCTACCTACCTACTTTAAAATAGTCATACTAATGATATTTTCAAGTTTCAAATTGTTTTATCTAGCTTCTATAACTTTAGAATAGTACCAGATGATTTTAGCAAGTTTTACAATGACTTCGGTTAGTTTCAATTGTAACAAATGACTTTTACAGGTTTCAAATTGTTACAAAAGACTTTTACAGGTTTCGAATTGTTACAAATGACTTTCAAGTTTCGAATTGTTACAAATTACCTACTTTTGTAAGTTTCGAATTGTTACAAATGACTATTACTAGTTTCAAATTGTTACAAATTACTTTTGCAAGTTTTGGATTGTTACAATACAAATGACTTTTACAAGTTCCAAATTGTTACAAATGACTTTTACAAGTTACAAATGACGCTTGTATTTTCAAGTAAGAATGTCTTACAAATGTCTTGTGATTTCATCATAAATCAACTACTAGAACTGTGCCCTCATTTGGTGAAGTGAACGTACCGTGATTTCTCCTCGTCTCCACGTGATCTTGGGCGGCGGGTTTCCATGGAAGATACACCGGAGTGTTGCCATCCCGCCTTCGGCTGCCGTCACTTCCGGCTCCGTTTCTTGGCTGGCTTGGGGCGGGCCAGGGATATCTGTTTGTAAAAATAAAGTTTTATTTCAAGAACGGACTTTTAGCCTACTGCTTTTTGAACTTTGAATTTAGGTAGAAATATTTTATTAAGGGTAAGAAGTACCTATACAAGATCTAAACTGAAAATCTCTGTCGAATTCATCTAAAATTGATGATCATTTCCTGACGCAATGTTTTTGAATATTTTAGTTTATAATTCGTTTGTAGACGACATTGTTTTCCACATTTTGGTGTTATTTCAAAGACAAAAACTTCTGTATATCTTAGTGAATCTTAGCTATTTTTTTCTTATATAAAGTTTTACGGTGTAGGTAGATATATCCTGTTATCTGTCATTACCATCACCGGGCGGTGCGAGCGTGGTGTACGGCGTGGCTACCCCCGGCGTGGTGGGCTGCGCGGGCGCGCGGCACAGTTGGCTGCAGCCGCGCGCGCAGCACTTGCCGACGCCGCGACAGTCCGCGTCGTCGTTGCACTCGCGCCGGCAGCTAGACTCCGTGCTCGTGGACTCTTCTACCGGGCAGGTGCCGGGCTTGTTCACTGAGAGGTTAAGTACATAGTTATTGTTACAGTTGACTGGATGACCTATTCACGCAATTAAATTATCCAAAATATCATTGCAGTCAATCTTTGATGTTTTCAAATAACATTTGAAAATTTTAGATAATATTTAGCTTTGGAAAATACCCTTATTCATACATTTTTGAGTTCATACAGCTTCAAATGTAGGTACTCCAGTTACAAGTTATGTTTAATTTTCAGTATATTGTTTGCAATTACAATAACTGGAATAACAATCCTGTTTGTTTCGAGTTTGCCTGTTTGGTTGATCAGTAAGTTTTCAATTGTTACAATTGTAAATTTTAAATTATTAGTAACCTAACCTACCTATTTAATTACAACTCATTTTTTCAGTTTCAAATTGTTACACCACACTTCAAGTTTCCAAATTACAACTGAATAATTAACTACAACAGGTGACTAAAATGTAAGTTCTTGGAAAAGGTAGGTATTTGCTCTCTCTCTCTCATAATCATTTCTGTTGTTGCATTTGTGTTTAGACTAGGTTTAACAATTCTTATTTGTTCTACTTGTATCGAAACAAGATAGTGTTTTGATTTGTTACGGTTGACTTTTCCAAGTGCATGACTACTAGACCTGTATGTATTATTGATACCTATATTTTATAGTGATAGTTACCAGTTCTGCAGTCGGAAGAGTACTTGTTCTCCTGCGTGACGGGGTCTCTGTACGGTGTGGCGGCGCAACGCTCGCCTTCCGGACACTGTTTGTTGGCACAAGGGTGTTCCAGGCACTTGCAGCTACGGGGGAAACGTTACAAGTGATTTGTTTTAAATTGTCAGTTGTATTAGGTAACACCTTTTTAAGAGGATAGTCTCCATTCTCTTCCTCCATACAAACGTAGTTTAAATTTTCCTCCCTGGATAAAGACATTAGAGCAAAAATGTTTATGCCATAAAACTTATATCTGTCATGACTATGCATCTACCTTTTTATTTTTTTCATTTTATTTTTTTATTATTTTTTATTATTATTTTAATTAGAAAAGCATTGTCATGAGGTCATGACAGATATAAGTTTTATGGCATAAACATATTTGCTCTAATGTCTTTATCCAGGGAGGAAAATTTAAACTACGTTTGTATGGAGAAAGAGAATGGAGACTATCCTAATGTTAAGGAAGTGCTACTAACTATTTTTTAGAAAGAAATTGATTTTTCGGGACCAAATTTTAGCGGTTGGTCCCGATTGTTACTTGATAGCAGTCGTTAGGTCAAGTTAGACGCCCTAAGGCGACCTAAGCACCAACACTAGGCGAGATCCACCACTACACGAAAAGAACAAGGAGATTATTAAAGTAACGTACCGCTCACAACCATCATCCCCTACGATCTTATCCATGCCGTATGTACACTTGAGTTTCTTGCAGTCGATGGTGAGCGTGGCGCAGTCCACCTCCTCGGTGACGCACGCGCAGCGCTCGCAGCCGCCGGCGCTGCGCGTGCGCTGTACGCCGTACGCGCAGCTCAGTGACGCGCAAGCTGCCTCCGCTTCTTCGCAGTCCAGCACCTCGTTCGTGTCGGTGTCTGGGGGGGATTCATACATTGGATAAGAAACTATTTTATTGTTTACTAGCAGCGCGAGCGTAAATCCTGATCCTGTGGGAATTTTAAAAAATATTTTATTATTGGATGCCTGGCTACGTCATATAAAGATACTTCACATCACTCACACATCACATAACATAATGTGTCACTCTCCAAATTTCTGCTCTCTACTATTAGCGGTTTAGGTCTGTGCGCAATCAGTCAGTTAGAAATATTTTGCAAGCAGAAATGCAGCATTAAAAATTCTACCGTGACAGGATTCGAATCTGTGCCCCTCGCTTGCCGGGAGAATGCTTTAACGCACGTGACACGGTGAATTAAAGATTATGCTCCCTACCTGTTTTGTTTACCGACTAAGGCTCGGTTTTTTTAGTCAATGCCTTGAGCAATAAAAACGAAAAGAAATACCTTTTATCCTGCCTAAAGAAGTTACAAACGACCATTTATTCTTCCAAAAGATATCGTCTCTTACCCGGTACACACTGAGCCGAGTACTGCACCGCTTGAGTGTTGGGGTCGCGGTACGCGGCCGCGATGCACTTCTCCTTCGAGGAGCAGTTGCTTCGCGCGCACGGGTCCGGTGTGCACGAGCATCTGTACGTAAGATGTCGATAAAACAGCGTACATTTTGAAATCTAACACTTTTTTACTTAAAAAGGTTTTTAATAGGTCCGTTTTGTGACCTACTAATGGGTAAAGGCCTTTCCAATTTCTTTTCACGTGTTTCAATCCGCTGTGCTATAATTTCCTGGATCTTTAACGATGTTTTACTGTCTTAAGGCCCCCCCCCCAAAGTCAGTAGACGTTTTCGGTTCTATAATAGCGCTGTAACTCTTTGAGCGATAAAGCATGAAAATGTATAGTTGCTCTCATAAACCTGTAGTAGACGTAGGTATAGGTGATAGTAGAAATTGTACTTTGGCGTCTTTTAATCTTCATTGGTTCGGAAGTAGATCTAATTGACACCAAAAAATCATTTTATTATGTATTTATTTCTCATACATAACAGCATACATGCCAATTAGAGCTAAGTATAAATACCATGTAAAGGAAATCCCCATTTGACATGCGCCTTGTTCAGTGGGTATGGTACATTAATGAGGTACTCACGCTTCACATCCATCGTCAGTAGCCGTCCTATTGACACCGAACTGGCATTGTATCCGGCTGCAATGTTCTTGCTGTATGCTGCAGTCGCGTTGTGGTGCGCACGCGCATCGCTCGCAGCCTTCCGCTGCGACGCTCACTGTCACTCCGTACTCGCAGGTCGATTCCAGGTTCAGGCACTCTTCGCTGTACCGGTCGCATAAAGCTGAGTCTGGAAGAGACAAGGTTAGTCTACAAACTGGGTCAAGACTTTTGTCTGATTCGACTAGATATGCTGACGTAATATTTGAGGCCTAGTCCTTGGGTATTTAATTATTCATTCTAATAAGACGTCTTATTCTGACGGTCACGGTGACAAGTTTAAAACTTGAGACTTGAGATTGTTAAGTCAGCACTGGAGTAGGCTGAAACTAGTATGTTCTTGAACCCAGTGAAAAGCCAGCGCTGGTCTGGATTACTGTACCGTTATAATATTCTTGATCCCAACGCAGCCTTTATGTGAAAATAATTAGTCGACCTGCCAAACAGATGAAACTTACAACTACAGATGATATTGTGCTGACAATCAACATCCAGCGAGTAAGGGTCAAACTTTTCAAAGAAATGATCGCAGCATCCCAACACGAAATTCATATTCATACGACGACAACAGATACTAAAACAAAAATGATGCCAAACATTGCATGCCGATCCAAATATAACAATATATCCCAGTGACACCTCAAATAGAGATATGATATGATATATAAACAACGATGAAACATTCGACAAAATACCAAACATAAAAGAATAACACATTATAAAAGAAGTAAGTAAAGTGATAAAGTGCGAGAAATTTTGAAAGCATGCGTGCAAAGCAGTGCGTTAGATGAAGCGAAAGAACGAAAGATTCACACCGACAAAACAAGACGTCGTAAATTATCAAAATTGAAGTGGTAAAACGGCAACAAGAAGAATGCTGATATAGAGATTTGTACATCTAACTTTTCTATGCGATAAGTTAAAATAAAGAACTATAGTATGTTCATACCTACAGTCAGGTAAAAATAAAAGAAAACGTTTTAAATAAAATAAGCACACGGACAAGACAAATAAAAGAAACAATAAACACATAAAGGTACCACATATGTCTCAGCATCCTCTAAAACTCCAGACATCAAAACACCAGACTGACGAAACGATGACGATGACACTGCGACAGGCAAAGCTAAAACAGCGGATTTCATCGAACCAAGTACCCTGATCTCTGGGACGGCATAGCCTGCTGCACTCGTCGTACGACCTGAAGTTGTTGCGTGTTCCGGCGCAGCCTTGGTACGCGAACACGAGGCAGTCGGCCCGGCCCGGGCTGTAGTGCCAACGTCTGACTGGACTTGCCCCGCATTCACTCGAGCCCGTTGTTACTGGCTCCAGGCATTGTGGTGCTGTTACCGATACCCCCCTCCAAAGTTAGTTTATATATAAGCAAGTATATCTATTTACCTTTCAGATTAGTAGATTTATTGTCCTTTTTAATAAAAGCTTTTGATATTAGGGTTTAGATGAAATAATATTTTAACAGTTTGTATTCAACCCTTCAACTGTTAAGTTAAGAGTGCTACCAATTTCAATTAGTGTTGTGTAAAATCATTCAAGGAATCGTTAATGTCCTTACATTTTCAACCCAGTTATGGTTTCGTTACATACATACTAAATATTAGCAAGAATACTTACGGGTACGAACAATGGAACTTAACTTTTCTAGCTTGCATACTACAGTCTACTTGCTTAGTTTCTAACTAAACTGTCTCAAGTACCTGGTCCCGAATCACCGCAGAGATCCCTACACTCCTCCGAGGAAGAGAATCTGTTCGGGCCACCTCGGCAGCCTCCGTAAGTATATTCCTTGCAAGATCCTGATGCTGCATCAAAGTAGTACTTGATGATCGCAGCCCGACATGGTCCGGGGTCTAGTTGGGCTCGGCATACGTCTGGATTGGGTGAGTTATGGCGATATTAGTTTTACGGATATAATATTTAAGTTTTCACCAAAAATATTTTCCATTTAGTGCCCGATCATGGGCCGCTAAGTGAAGGTAATCGCCAAACAAGGAACTGTGCAAAGAACATTTCCGCATTTATAAAAATACATTATGATTTCTTTACATAAGAATCTCAATAGGATTTACTTTATCAATAAGCATATCGAATAACTCGCTGCTCGAGAGCATCGCTGTTGTTGGGCTTATTAAATGGACCAAAAATACGCAAATGTTTAGTGAAGATACACTTACCAATTCCTCTGAAAGCACCACATCTCCTCTCGCACTCCTCCTCCGAATTATAACTGTTGGGGTAACCGCAGGCTCCGGTATCGGCGACTCTGCAAGCGCTAGCTGCTTCGTCGTAGTAGAACACTGTCACGTTGGAGCCGCAAGGGTCTAGAGATGATGGTGTTGCGCACTCTTGTGGAACTCGCTGTTTGGGGGGGGAAACAAGAATTGTGATAAATATAAGTATTTTTAAAGTGTTAACCTGCATTCAGGGAATTTTAGCATTAAAAAGATGGCCAATTTCTCCACGTTCTTCTATTTTATCACGGAATCAATAATAATAATCTTTATTTCACAATAATGTCTACAATTCAAGTTAAAACTAGTGTTCCCTGTAGTACCGAGCCCTATCCATTGATCAAATCAAATCAAATCAAATCAAATGTATTTATTCATGGAATATAGGTAATAGGTATACAATACATAGTTGTTAGGGTTACATTTTGTTCAGCTATATTCTGCCATTTTGGCGTATGAATGTGGTGTAAGTATATTAACAGAAATTTATATAAATTACATTTTCCTGATTCAACTACATCCATGAAACAGTCAGTGTGAGTGATTAGGTTAACTTACCGGTATATAGGGTTATAATTTCATACATAGAAGTTTTCATTATGATAGTTAAAGAGGATATATTCACTACGTTTTAATGGTATTAATGTATCATTATTTCGCAAAATTATTGTAGTCAAGCACCATCACCGAAAATAAACAAAACACAATTCCGCCACAGAGAATAAAACAAAACGTACAATGGTTTCGTTCAAAAACTAAACACCCAGATCCTCAACCACACAATACCATGTGACAATATGCAAAAAGGTGTGGTAGGTAATGTGACGTTCAAAAATAATGTCAAAAGAAATAAAACCAACAAAAGAGATTAAAAAGAAAACTAAAAATATGTAAATCATTTAAATAATTTATGTCATCAAATTAATAATCAAAAATTAAAAGTCAAAAAATTAAAAATTAAATATTAAGGTAATTATAAATTTCAGAAAAATAATAATAATATAGTGTCGTTGTTTTAATAATAAATAATTTCAGAATTTCTACCGTCTTAGATCTTTTAATGTGGAGTCATTTAAAAATTCCTTAACAGAGTAATAGGCTTGGTCAATTAAGAGTCTATGCAGTTTATTTTTGAAACTCGTCAGATTCTCCTCTGTACGAATATTTTTTGGAAGATTATTAAACAGTAAAGGTCCCATCGCAAATAGGCTTTTATTAAATAATGCTGTCCTACTTTGTATTAATCTCAAAGTATCGCATTTGCGCTGACTGGTTAATTTCGTAAATCTGTGCTTATTTCGTTTTACAAAAAGGGTAACTTCAAATATATATAATGAAGGAACTGTGAGTAAGCCGAGTTCTATAAAATGTGGTATACAGCTATCTGTTTGCTGAATATTACAAATGGCACGGATACACCTTTTTTGTGATTTTAAAACTTCCTCTACACCCACTGCATTCCCCCAAAACAGTATGCCATATCTCAGAGTTGACACCACCAGTCCGTGATATGCCGTAAGTACAGCCGAACGATTTACTATTTTACTTAGTCTGTATAGAGCGTAGGAATATTGGTTTAGTTTATTACATATTTTATCTAATTGAATGTTCCATTTCAATGTATTCTCTATATATAGTCCTAGGAATTTTGTTGAATTTATGTCATTTATTTTTGTATCTTTATATTGTATATTTAGACCTAAGTGCCTGGTAATTGTTTGTCTAAATTGTAAAATTACGGTTTTATCCAAGTTAAGTTTTAAATTATTATTCCGAAGCCAGTCAATTATCAATGTAATATTATCGTTAATGTCTGTTTCTAAGTTGTCAATATTATTATTATTAAAAATTAAAGTGCTGTCATCGGCAAACATAATCATTGGGTATTTTGTTGCAGTAGGAAAATCATTTATATAAATAAGGAAAAGTAATGGCCCTAATATGCTTCCTTGGGGTACACCGAATTTCGCAGTAGCGGGAGGGGATAGGAACATTTTTTCAGTTTTATTATGTAGTCTACTTATACCTGTGATTTGCTGCCTACCCGTAATGAAAGATTTTATTAGTTCTGCCACATTGCCTCGTATACCATATGCATTCAGTTTATGTATTAGAATATCATGGTCAACATTATCAAAGGCCTTTGATAGGGCTCGGTACTACAGGGAACACTAATAAGGTCTCTCCATTGAGAGACCTTATTGGTTTTGCGATCAAATACTAACTCCCGTGTTAAAAAAAATACAAAAGAAGAAAGATAAAAAGATACTGGCGACAACATTGAATTAGTACATATACAAATTGAAATTTTGGTTGTTACCTCAGGTTGTGCTTCAGTAGTGGTTGTAACCGACACTTCATTCGGTTGCTTCCTGCATCGTCTCTCGCAAGCATCACGACTTTCGAACCTGTTGAAACGAAATTGAACGAGTTTTTAGTATTGCTTTTGACACACTTGTGATTAAAGGAACATAAAAAACCCAAGACAGTAATCTAAATTAAATTTTCAGGAATAAAATAAATACTAATAAAACAAATACATTCAATTTCTATTAATTTTTGTATGTAGCTCAAGGCTATTTTGTTTAGAAAATTTATTTACAAGGAAAAATAGCATTCAAAAATTTTCACTTGCGGCGAGGCTTGAACTCGCGTCTTTGGGTCGGTACCCCAACGTCCTTACCAACTAGACTTGCTTACGACTTACGTATGAGCTTGCGTAGTCTAGTTGGTAAGGACGTTGGGGTACCGACCCAAAGACGCGAGTTCAAGCCTCGCCGCAAGTGAAAATTTTTGAATGCTATTTTTCCTTGTAAATAAATTTTCTAAATACATTCAACTAAAATAAATGTATTTTCTGCTAAAACTCGATGATTTTACTGTTAACTAATATCTGATTTTATGGTGTCTCCCAAGGCACCATTTTTGGTCCTTTTCTTTTCTTTAATATACATTAATGCCAATTATTTTACAGCAACACATATTACTAGTTTGATACAATTACCTCAAGCTTTATTTACTCTGTTTTATACGTACTTGTTACTATTGCCACCGCATCCACCAAAGATAAACTGGTTGCAGGAGTCGCGTGATTCGTCGTAGTACCAGAGGACGTAGCGTTCGAGACAGTTGCCTGGCTCTGGGGGCTGCTTGCAAGGATCTGGAGAACATATGCGAGTGTTAGATGTTTACTAAGCAAAATTATGTTGAACATAAAACTTAAAATGATGTTTAAAATCTGCTGTTAAAGTTGTGGGCAACGCAAAGCATATAGAGCTATATTAAAGTCTGCTATAAATTTAAGCTAACTTTTATGAATTGCAGCCGGTTCATTAGCCGGCAACCGTTTTTTTTTTTTCAAAAATCTCCACCGCTTCATCATCTTGTTCCACTGCGGTCTTCCTTCTTCTAGATGAGCGTGATACATCAGATCATCAAATACCATCGTGAGATAGCGCTCAAATCAAATAAAAATCAAATCAAATCATCGCAAACAGTTCAGTTCAGTTCAAACGCTCACCTATCGTGCTTAAAAACAATATCTTACAAAAATACTGACCAGCATGTTCCAAGCAGACGTCTTCACACTCTTGCTCGCTAGAGAACCGGTTGGGTCCGCCGAGACAGCCGCCGTACGCGAACTGCTCGCACCTTCCTGACGTCGCGTTGAATGTGTACTTCGATACGAAGTCCTTGCACGCGCCGGCGTCGGTCGGGTAACGGCATACCTCTGTAGAATGCAGTCGGAACATTGAGATACTCATATTCCATTAATGTAACAGTTACCTATTTTAGGGTACCTACGGAACCCTAAAATAAACACTGGATTCAAAGATTCAAATATTCATTTAAAACGATGTATAAATTACATACGTACGTTTTGAAATGTCGAGATTTTACTGTGGTTTCGGAACGCGCCCTCCGATGAGAAGAAACCACAAGAAACTCATGGGGACCATGCGAAATCCGCTACGACAACGCTTGCTTTGCATTTATCTTTATCACTGACGCCTAGTTGATCACTAGATGACGCCAGTGGTAAAAAAAAATCGCGCTTATCCTATAATCTCACCAAGATTCCTGAAGACTCCACATGCCCTTTCGCAACCCTCCTGGCTCCTGTAAACGCCACTAGTTCTGCACTCGGCTCCGGTCGGCAGGTTCTCGTGGGCGAGACACTGCTGGCTCTGCGGGTCAAGGTACCAGACTTCGCCCGCGAACTGAGGGTCACAGGTTTCGAGTCTGTCCGCGATGCGGCATTCTGATGGGATTTCGTATGAAGGCTGGAAGGAAATTTGATCGTAAATTCAAGTATTTACTTGAAATTAAATGAAGGTTTCCTATGAAAAAATTGGTTTATGCTCTGAAAACTCCTACTAACAGACAGACTTTTTAGGGTTCCGTACCCAAAGGGTAAAAACGGGACCCTTTTACTGAGACTTCGCTGTCTGTCCGTCTGTCACCAGGCTGTATCTCATGAACCGTAATAGCTAGAAGGTTGAAATTTTCACAGAAGATGTATTTCGGTTGCCGCTACAACAACAAATAAAACATAAAATAAAAACAAAATAAAACAATTATTTAAAAGGGGCTCCCATACAACAAAAGTGTTTCAAAAACTACAAGGGAATTCTAGTACGTTGTGAGGTTGCTTCTGATTGGTCGAGTCAAATCGAGTTGGTCAGGGAATTCAAAATGGCTGCCCTATCTGTCAAATATACTAGTCTGCCTTCACTGACCAAAGAGTTTCTTATAAGTTTCAGATTTTCTTTGAATCAAAGTTGTTGTAAACCATTTTAGGGTTCCGTACCCAATTGTGATAGTGGTACGGAACCCTTCGTGCGCGAGTTTCGCACTTGGCCGGGTTTTTTTATAAGACCTACCGTTTCATCAGTTTTATATTTTATGGGGTCAAATTGCCCTAAAGTTAAAATTCCAAAAACTTTAGAAACCATATTGCGTCGCAATTACAATATTAAGTAGGTATGTAACATATTAGTTACCGGTGGAGTGACTGTAGTCGCTGGTGCAGGAGCAGGTGCAGAGCTGCATCTTCTCTCACATGCTTCTCGGGTATCGAATCTGTAACGCAGAAATATTATTCTAGCGCATGAAGATACCCTTGGACCATTAGACCAACTATTGGAGTAAAGACACGTGTAAATGCCAGAAAATTCAATTATTAAGAACAATTTCTAAATTGACTGTAACTTTTAAAAACAGCCACAACAGAATTGAAAATCTCCTGCTGAAGTCGGGTAAAGTATTGGTTTCCAACTTACCGGTTATCATTCCCTTCACAGCCTCCGTACGCGAACTGACTGCAAGTGTCCGATGAGGCGTCATAGAACCACTTCATCTGCGACTCCTCACATGGACCTTGCGACATTGGCAACTGGCAGATGTCTGGGAACAATGTTGCCACGTGTCAGGTCTGTAAAATCTAGATGAAGCCTAACATTTTTGTAGAAGTCTGACGATTTTGCCAGTTCAGGTAATTATACTCGTAGTCCTAGGAAATTAGGCCTTATAGGAGTCTGGATTGGACTATAAGGTCTCGCTACGTGTCTAGGGTCAGGATATGAAAATACAGTCTAACTAAGTCTTTAAAGTCCTAGCTAGAATCTCAAGGGATACTAAGTCTGCTGGCAACGCAATGTGGAAAATTGTCTTTCTACTAGAATTTTGATAAGCTCATTGGCCTAGTTGCACCTACCGACCTTTAATGGTCGTGTGGTTTAAGCAACGCTTGGCGCGGTCATTACTTGGATGGGTGACCGATAATTTGTGTGGCAAAGGTACTTTCCCGAGCTCCTCCGGAAGGCACGTTAAGCAGTTGGTCCCGGTTGTTATCTCTGATAGCAGTCATTAGATCAAGTCTAGAGGCCTTAGGGCGACCCGGAAACTCTAACACTAGGTGATCCGCAGCACTTCACGAAAAGAAGAAGAATTACCCTGCGTTGGTCTGCAATAGAACTGGCAGTACTGCTCGTCCGGGAAGTTGTTCCTGTTGCCGCCACAGCCGCCGTACTGGAAGGTGACGCACTTGTTGGCGGAGGGGTCGTACCCGTACCGCGTCGTCAAGTTCTCGCAGGGACCCGCGTCCAGCGGCAGGGTGCAGAACGATTCTATAAAGGAATGTTCAACAATGTACCACCACATAAAATAATGATGTATACCACATAAACCGTCGTCTCGTCATACTCTTTTCCTCGCCTCTACATACCCTTTCCCCATTTTTTATTAGTAATAGAACAATAGAGCTCTCCTTCTGCCCTTTTCCAAGGGAAACAGTGACACAAGCTTCCTATTTACTCGCAACAACTTTTCATTTCATTGTTACTACTAGAAGATTAATATTCACTGCTTCTTCTTAAGTGCTGGAGGGAAAGTCCGATGATTGGTGTTACCTACAGGATATCTTGAGACTCTTAAGCTGGTCTTAAGCCGACCAGCTCCGTTTTCCGTTTTCCGCCTCTGCTCTGACAAGGCAGTAGCCGTTACCGAGATTTGGGCCAAGACTCTGTAGTCCGTGTTCCGATACGCTGACCCGTGCAGCCACTAATAAAGTCAGGTCGGATCTTGTTCTACTGCCGTCTTCCTTCTTCTGGATAAGCGTGCTACAATTAAGACCACATCATCACTTACCATCAGGTGAGATAGTGGTCAAACGGTCATCGATCGTGTGTAAAAAAAGGGCAGGCTATTTGACGTTGACACGAAGAAGAAGAAGGCAGGATACCATTGGTAACAGTAATTTACAAAAGATGGTATATTATCTGCAATGTAAATGCGAGATTACCCGTCGGTTCTGGCTGTGGCTGTGGCTGCGGCGGGCGCGTGTACTGTGGGGCCGCTGGTGTGGTGGTGGTCGGCGGCGGGGAGCACCTGCTCAGGCACTCCGACTCCGAGTTGAAGTTGTTAGCGTTGCCGCCGCAACCGCCATAGTAGAACTGACGACATCTAGAGAACATCATGAAGATTTACACCTTGGGATCAACCCGACAGATAATAAGTGGACAAAAGAGCAAGCAAGCGGAGGACTAGAGCTCGAATCTTATTGCGGCTGAGAGTTTTGGAGATGCAGTAACATTTTGTTTTTGACAATTATATTTTAATAAACATTTACCTCTGATCTTTGGTGTCGAAGTACCATTTCTCCCTGTAGTTGGCACAATCACCTGTTTCAGCTGGTAGAGTGCACATGTCGGCAACTGGAATAATATACGTTTCAGATTAATAATTAAACTGGTTTTTTTTATAACAAGTTTAAGATATTGGAAAATTAGTAACACACCATAAAGCACAGACCGGATTAGAAAGTAAAGTAAGAAAGTATATTTGTCCATGTCCCAAGTATAACATACAGCAAGCCAAAATCTAGCAAAACCCCATAACTAAATCATATTAGATACCTGTTCGGAACGTTCGCTTCTCGACTTTTAGAACTTCGAAGATTTTTATGATATGCTGATGAAACTTAGTATTTGTAATGGATATCACCTACCCACGAAATGTATAATTTTTATTCTTGGTACACTGTTGCACTGCAATATCGACGATTTCTAGGTATCAAAAATGAAAAGATCTTACCATAAGCACTAGGGCAGTTGTCCTCGCACTCATAAAGCGATCTGAATCGGTTCTCGTTGCCCCCACACCCGGTGTAGTAGAACGGAACACATCTGTTCTCGGATTGGCTGAAAGCCCACGTCGCTTCCACTTCGGTGCAATTGCCGACGTCTTGAGCGAGCGAACATTCCACTGCATGCCAGTTATTTGATAGAGGATAGGTTAGACACAACAGCTTTAGATAGAAATTATAGAAATCATGCAGTTAAGACTAAACACACATGTGTTACTGTTGGAAAATTAAAGAATGCTTTAATAGTACAAGAAAAGGCAGAGCATTTAGAAATTAGGAATTAATGTTTGGAAAACTAGTTTTACTTCGGAAAATAGATAAATAGCTTTTTACCACCACCAATATAAGTGCCCAATGCCCACAATCTTTAAGACAGACGGAATCCATATATAAACTAAATTTAGAACTGCGCAAATTTTAAAGGTTTTTATTTTTCGGAACCGATAGAACATGACTTAAAAATGTAAGTAGGTATGATTTAAGTGACACATGAAAAATACAAGAGTTTGATAAATGGATACCTTCCTTTCCAAAAACCCCATGCAATATTCAGAAACCGTCAGAAACTTGGAACACCCTTGCACTCACGTTTAGGTTCTCCAGGCGGATTACACTGCTGCACACAAGCCGCTCTGGTGCTAAATCTATTAGTGTTGCCCTCGCAGCCTCCCCAGATGAACTCGTCGCAGTCTCTGGTCTCCTTGTTGAAGCCCCAACGGGGGTAGTTACCGGCGCAGGAGCCTCGATCGATTGAGAGGTTGCATTGGTCTGATGAGAAGTTTAAGAATTACTTTCAGAAACCCATCGATTATGCGATCGCAAGCCACTAGATCGATCTTTGAGACGATTTAAAAACAACGTTGGTCTGGACGGGCTGGAAATCCAGCACGCGCGCAATTCCGCAATTTTGGTAATATTACTGTATTGGTAGTCCTATTAGCAAAAGGAATTGTCAGTTGATATCACGATGATTACTTTCTAAAGAAGAACTGAAATGCGAATCACCTAATGAAGTACCTACCTATGTCATTTTATTTAGTTAGACCTTAACTAATAAGCAATTACAGATATGATAGCTGTTGCTACAAATAATAATCTTACCTGTAGATTTATCAGGCTCGCACTGAGCTTGGCAAGCTTCCCTCGTCTCGAAGTTGTTATTGTTACCGAGACATCCCCCGTATATGAAGTTGCTGCACATCTCCCGTACGGTGTCAAAGTACCATCGCACGTTGTAGCCGAGACACGCTCCCTTGGACTGCGGGAGTTTGCACGTGTCTGGAATGTTTGGGGAAAATAGTTTAACATGGTTTGTTGGAATGATTTATTCTTCTTTAGCAGCAACAGTATTTACACACTGCAGGGTATTTATTGGATTTGTGAATAAATAATATGGTGAAACTTATTTCTGGGTTGATTGTAGCATTTCTGAGCCGGAGCTTTACATTTATATGCCTCTCCAGTTGCCTACCACAAATTTAATTCGCTGGTCTTCTGACCATGGAATATCGTGGGACCACAAAGGAAGAAGTCTTCTCACACTCCTCTTTCCAACTCAGGGTGGCCATTCGAGGACAGCTTTGATCCACTTTTCGTCTTCGCCTACGCGTAGGGGAGAAGGAAAGTGGACAACGTCCGTCCTGCACTTGTCCGGCCCATGCCCATTTCAATTTAGCGACTGACATATTGCATAGAAATTCGAACATTAGATACAAAAACTCATGCCCTCGAAACGCTCACATTGACCTGCTTGTATGTTGGTCAACGTTTTTGTTAGCTTTGTAAAATAAATGAATTTGCCTAAAAATATAGGTGATATAGTTACCCTTAGCCGGTGGACTGACGCAGGTATCCTCACATTCCTCCTTGGTAGCGAATCTGTTGCCGTTGCCTTCACATCCGCCGTACCAGAACCGAGAACAGCCGCCGTATTCAGAGTCGAAGTACCAGTAGACGGAGTAGTTGCGGCACGGACCACGAGCGAAAGCAAGGTTGCACGATGCTTTGGGAGGAAAGAGACAAAAAACGTTAAATTTATATTACTTTCCTTCAAAAAATCCTAGAAAACTTGAAAGTTTACCAATATTTACTACACAAAGTCCCAGATACCCCAAATGAGCACCGAATAGCACAATGAAGAATCTTCAAATTCTAGATCAAAGAGATTGCTTCTTTCCAAAATATCAGGTGTTCTAGAAAAATATGTTCCGGTTGTGAAATCGCATAAGTTTGTCGGTATAGTGACAGAGATCGTTGTCTTGAGTACGTAACCAAGCCTTACCTTGCTTATTTTCTGGAATATCAGTGCAACCCTGGAACTTAGGTCCAGTGGCTTCAGTCTGTCCATCGGGACAACATCCATATTTGCTCGAGGAACAGTCGCAGCCCTGCTGGTTGGGTCCGGTAGCATGAGTCCTTTCATCTCCACAACAGCCATTTTTGGACTGTTGGCATCGGCATCCTTGGCCGTTGGGCCCACGAGCGATCGTGACACCGTCGGGGCAACAACCGAACTGGTAAGTGTGACAGAGACAGCCTTCGAATTCAGGTCCAGAGGCGTCGGAGTGCCTGTCGAATATTTGAAAACTTAAGTATATTTCGAGCGAAGACCGCCGACATATTTCGTAAGCGATCGTTTAACAACACCTTAAGCCTTATCAGACCTTTATACATTAGTTAAATAGATAATTAGCAAAGGTTCATAATAATTTATAATTCATCAAAATCATTGAAGTTAGTTTTAATTTTTTAATTCAATAACACACGGTAATATTTAAACAAGTTTCAACAGTATTGCTCTTATAGTTTCGGAGAAAAGTGGCTGTGACATACGGACGGACGGACAGACAGACAGACTGACATGACGAATCTATAAGGGTTCCGTTTTTTGCCATTTGGCTACGGAACCCTAAAAAGAACCCCTGTAATTTTTGTCGATTACACTAAGTCGGCGACCATGGCTCGATTTGTCGAAAAATAATTCAGACTTTCCTTTGTCTTTCGCTGACTTCAATCGTCTTATAAGTGTAGCGGCCAGTTTCTTCATTGAAAGTTGCAGTCAAAGTGGCCTTTTAAAGAAAAAAATATAGAACATCAGTTAGTCTAAGTGATGTTCTATTTTTTCTTAAATGAGACTCTTGCTTTCAATTCAACTACTTGCAATGAAGACGCTGGCAGTTTGTATTGTAAAGTCAATGTAAGTAGTACTGCAGTGTTTTTGAAAGCATTTTTCCAAAAGCAGTATTTAACACTTTATGAAATAATGGTTTAGAAGTCAAAGTAAGTCTCACCTATCAGGACAACAACCATGCTCGGAGTATTGGCAACCACATCCCTTGTTGTATGGACCAGTAGCGATAGTAACGTTATCGGGACAGCAGCCGAACCGAGCGTATTGACATCCACAACCTTAGAACAATCAAAAAATAAATATGAATCCTGATGTCCTGATTTATGATCGCGTGGGTGGGAATGTCGAAAAACCCTACATCATATAAAAAACACACTCAACAAATGTCTTTACCATCAGTCAGGCAGGATACAGCAATTTAATAGATATTTTTGAAATAAAGATTTACCTTCGAGATGAGGTCCTTCGGCCGGTTTGAAGTTATCAGGACAGCATCCATAGGCGTAGAGCAAGCAACAACCTTCTTGTCCGTGCCCGTGTGCGGGAGTCTTTCCGTCGGGGCAGCAGCCGTAGGCTGAAGAGTTGCAGGATTTCGAACAACCATCAAGTTCTGGACCTTTGGCTAGAGGCAAGTACAAAAAAGTTTAGAGTTGTTTTGGTCTTAACTTTCGATTGGAAATATTTTTGGCTATAAACGTTGCGCTTGCGACATGGGTTTAGCCACGCCAAGTAAAGAAACTTATTTTAATTTAATTCAATGTTACCAGTAGGATTCACAATCTCCCGATTAATAGTCAGGCGAGTTAACCATTGGAACTCTGATGGTGTCTAAATAAATAGTTTACCTGCTTCGACTCCATCAGGACAGCAACCGAATGTTGTAGCGCTGCAAGCACAGCCCTGCTGTTCAGGACCTGAGGCAGCCGTTTGGTTGTCGAAACAGCATCCGAACTCAGACGTCTTGCAGTCTGATGATGGAGTGGAAATGGTGGTGCCTTCCGTCGTTGGAACTGGTTTGGGAGAAATTTGATGGTTAGTCTATTGGGTAAAGGTCTTAGGAAGTGCTTGTTTAATTACTTGATTCGACCAGTTTTTGAGATCAATAAGCTGCTTGGCGACAAACTTCTTGTACCTTGATGTAATTTTGACCCATCGAATATCTCGAATACTGCTTGGCCAAAGTTTTAAGACTGAATTTAATTTAGGTTTTGAAAAATACCTGATGTTTCAGGGCAGCCTTGTTTTTTGGGTCCTGTGGCTTCAGTTTCGTTGTCTTTACAGCAACCGAATCTGTGGTGAAAAACAAAATAGGCACGTGTTTAGCTTAAACACTTTAAGCTCTAAAAATTGTGAGGTGCGTTAGACAAGCCTCGTCCAGTCACCGTAATCTCTAACTCAGTGCATATAAAAAGTCATAGTCACTGAGCATCACGGGATTGGCCAGTTATGAAAATAATAACTTGCAACTCATCTATTGTTTTCACGACTACGATATTCTATTCATCTTTTTTAAAGAAATATATTTGTTACATTTATAATATGTACATAAAACACTACAGTTCCTTTACCATGCTCGGAGGCTATGACTTCTTCAAAGACACAAAGCTACATAATACGGGGGCTGCTGCCTTTTTAGTCAGACCACCAGACTTACTTGCTAGACGCACAAGCAGGCGGAGGCGGAGGGCATCCCTCCTGGTCGTTGCCTTCAGCTGGTGTCTTCTTGTCCGACGTGCAGCATCCAAAGAGTGTCTGGTCGCAAGGCTCGATAGGACATCCGCGATTGTTCTCACCCTTGGCCGGGGATACTCCGTCGGGGCAGCAGCCGAAGTGGGTCTCTTTGCAGATTGATTTTTGTTTGGGACAACCTGTAATAACACATTTTCAATAAGTATGGTCGATTTGCGTTGAATACGATGCAAAACCAAATGATTCTCTGATAATTTCTTACCTTCAGCAAAGGGTCCACCAGCGGCGGTCTTCTTGTCGGGACAGCATCCGAACTGCGACTTGACACAAGACCTCGGACGGCACATGCGGGCTTTCTTCGTGAACACTTCCACTGTGCTTGACCAGTCCCATGGAGCTGTACGGAAAAAAGATGAAATTAAGTTCGAAATACTGCATTGAGTGAATTTGAGTGTCTAAAAACAACCACTATAATTATATTTCTTAGGACGAAAAGTAAACAACTTACTTGTAAGTCCTTCTGATGTGGATTCTGTGGATGATTCTGAAGTAGATTCCGTCCCTGAATCAAAAAGTAGAAAATATAATCAAGTAACAAAATAATATTACAACACTGAATGCGTTTGTTTATTCCGATTTCGAGTCCTAAAGTAGGTATCCAGCGTGGAATTTAGGTACACCCTTTGAAGAGAAAGTATTGTAAATACTAGAGTTAATATGATTTCATCACAAAAATTACCTTCACTAGAAATAGTTGAATCTGTAGTTTCCGTAGCACCACTTTCAGTAGTTTCAGTGGTCTCGGTACTTCCGGTTTCAGTGATTTCGGTACTTCCTGTTTCCGTGGTTTCAGTGCTTCCAGTTTCAGTGGTTTCAGTACTTTCAGTTTCGGTAGTTTCAGTGCTTCCAGTTTCAGTAGTTTCTGTACTTCCGGTTTCAGTGATGTCGGTACTTCCAGTTTCCGTGGTTTCGGTGCTTCCGGTTTCGGTTGTTTCGGTACTTCCAGTTTCGGTGGTTTCTTCACTGACTGTTGATGATCCACTTTCTGTAGTTGAACCTATAAAATAATTAAAAGATTTATTGTGCGAAAGCTATTGAAAAAAATTGATAATTTATACACCAGATTATATATTTTAATTTGAAAAACTAATAAAAGTAGGTACCTTCAGTATCAGAAGATAACGAAGATCCTGATTCGGTCGTGGATTCACTTTCGGTAGATCCAGTTTCACTTGTTTCTTCAGTAATCGTGGACTCAGTGGAACCTGATTCAGTCGTCGATGATTCGGATGTGGGTCCAGATTCAGTTGTACCTTTAAAATTTACAATTAAGCAGATCAATCATAAAGGTTGTATAATTGATTATGAAAAATTATGTTTTTTTTTCCTTTTCTTTATTTTCAGTGTTAAACACACTAAGACCCCTAACTTGACCGCACGACTGTTATTAGAGATAGCCATCGGGACCAACTGCTTAAGTAACGTGTCGCACCGAAACATGGAGGAGCTTGCAAACTGTTTTTCTGCACACATTATCGTCACCCATCTAAGTAATGACCGTGCCAGGCGTTGCTTAAGCCACATGATCGGCGGGCATAGCTAGGCAAATGAGCTCCTCATTTTCTCATAAGGCATTACCTCATATGAAAGTTCTTATTCCAATGAGAACGACCCTAAGGTCTAAATGTCGCCTACAATCTGTACCTACACAAAAAAAAGTTCTACGACATTCCGTCATGAAATAATCAACAAAATTAAAAATTAAATTATCAAATTAATTTTTGTTGCGCCCGACATGGATTTGAGTTTAGCAGGTATAGGGCCCTACCTTCAGATGTAGAACTCTCAATAGATTCCGTAGTGGCATCACTCTCAGTAGATCCAGTTTCACTTGTTTCTTCAGTAATTGTTGATTCAGTTGAACCTTCGGACGTTGATTCAGTTGAACCTTCGGATGTTGATTCAGTTGAACCCTCGGATGTTGATTCAGTTGAACCTTCGGATGTTGATTCGGTTGATCCTGATTCGGATGTGGATTCAGTTGATCCTGATTCGGATGTCAAATCCGTCGATTCGGATATTGTCGATTCGGTGACTGTGCTTTCAGTTGCTGTAGATATAAAATAAATAAATGTTACTTATTCAGTTTTTTGGTTAATGTTATGTTTTTAACCCTCAAACAAATGTACGCAAATGTGATTATGTGAGATGAGAGGATTGTGTATCTTTAATCTTTTTTTATTATAAACTATGCGTCTAGCTAGTTGTTTAGTGCTGCTCAATCAATGTTTATTGTTTTGTTTACGATTTTTATTTTCATAAGCACGCTCAATCTCGAATAAAGCAACGTGTCAATAAGCATATCATACCATCAGTACTGCCGGTTTCAGTAACTTCAGTAACAGTGGATTCTGTAGAACCAGTTTCTTCTGTACCTGTTAGAAAGATAAAATAAAATTAAGTAAATAGGACTTCAGTAAATGTTATTTGCAATACATAAGTAGAACGCCTCATAAAAACTGAAATATAATAATATTATGTGAAACGTTACTCTTACCAGTACTGTCGCTTTCATCAGTAACATCAGTTTCAGTGGACCCACTGACAGTAGAGCTATCAGTAGAGTTATCGGTGACTGAAGTGTCAGTGGTCTCATCGGTGAGGGTACTATCGGTTGACCCAGTGTCCGTAGATCCAGTGTCGGTTGAGTCACTTGTGATTGACGTGTCCGTAGATTCATCTGTAATGAAGGTTTCTAGCGTAGATCCAGTGCCTGAACCTTCTACCGTAATAAGCTCGTCTGTGCTTAGAGTTGAATCTGAAAAGTTTAGGCACATAGTAATTAACAATATTTTGTTATTAAATCACGGATCTGTCATATTTATGGCTGTTATACTAGAGTCTTTATATGTGATTTACCTGTGTCGGCAGTTTCAGTGAAACGTGACTCCAGTTCAGCATAAGTCGATGATGACCATAATCCAGATCCCTCTGATGTACCGTCGCTAAACATCATGTCTTCAAACTAAAAAGAATAGTCTTTGAATAAGTTATTAAATTAACTTAAAACACACATGTAAATATTATTTTTCTTAGTGTTAATCCACACTTAGGAAAAACAGTTTTTTTTTAAATGCTTTCAAAAACTTTAGTACCCGGCGGGATTCGAACCCGCGACTATTGGTAATCCGAACCAACGCGTTCTTTCTTTCTTAATTTCGACCTGGCGGGAGGGCTGCCCGTGGCGAAGCGGTCAAACGCGTTGGTTCGGATTACCAATAGTCGCGGGTTCGAATCCCGCCGGGTACTAAAGTTTTTGAAAGCATTTTAAAAAAAAAACAATACTACATGTAAAAAGATATAAATCAGTGTGTACCGTCGTCATTGTATTGTCAGGGTCAACATCAAGGCCAACTTCAGGATAATCTTCATCATCACAGTCTTCGTAATCATCGTCCATTACTGTCGTTGACTTCTCATCTACTGGCAAAAGCTCATCTGTTAAAGAACAAGTATCTTATTTCAGATAGTTCATACACAGGAAAATTTACTTAAAATTAAAATGATTGGACGAAATATTTAAAAAACCTGTGTTCTATAATATGTATCGATGACGTGCTAGTTCTTCGTCTAAAATCAAGTGCCAATACAAGAAGCTTACATTTTCGTAATTCTTCTTTTACTAAGCCAACAACAGTTACCTTTGTCACAAGGTCCAACGTTGCAGACTTGATACGTGTCCGGGACTAGTTCTTCATCGCAATCGTCAATATTCGCCTGTTGACCTCCACGAAGACACATTGCTTTACGGTACTGCTCACCACCTCCACATGTTTTTGTACACTGTTGCATAAAGAAATGTCTTTTTACTCTTTTAATATATTGCAGAATATAGGTAATATCATACAGCGCCATCTTACCCTAAACTAAGCAACTAGGCTTGAAATATGATGACCAGATAATGGATAGAACTAATGTAATAGAACTTTTTTTTGGAGTACATTATGTGATACGTACAGAAATAGCCAGAACCAGAAATAAAGATTTACAGGCAGGTATGCTTATTCCTGATGGGAATAGAATCCACCGCCTTCTGCTAAAGAGGCGGGTATTCGCCCGTGCCTCCACAGAGATCTTCAAATAATAGATGTAGTTTACTAAAAAATGTTAATACTCGTACGTATTGTTCTAGGAAATTAAGCGGCGGCGACAAGCGGACCCCGGGCTCTCAAGAGAGATGCAACCGGGAACAACGCTCGGATGATGATTGTTCTAGGAAATTAACTTACAGGTCCCCAAGGTGAAGTGAACCACTGTGAAGGGCATTTGTCCTGAGGTATCTCGCAGTCTTTTTTGTCGATGTACTTTGTCTGTCCGGCGCACTTGCTATCTTTCACTTGCTGGACCGTAGCGCCGTCAAATCGACCGCAGAATACCTTCCGATTCTGGGACCCTTTACCGCATTCTGCTGAGCACTGGAAAAAATGGAAATAATTTCATAGTAAAAATCTTTGTCAAATAATGTCTAATCTTTGGTCAGTGAAATTTAAAAATCGTGGTAAGTTAGACATTTTCTGACCTTGGTCCACTGCGTCGCGTACCACTGTACTTCGCAGGGTGGAAGTTCGTCCGTATCGCACTCTTCCTCAGTCACGGGTGTAGGGTGGTACGCGCAGAAACTCTCGTTCACTACCTTCTGTTCTTTGGTTACGCAGGTTGCGACTCTGTTGCGGACTTTTGATAGGCACGAATCACACTGAAACAATACGATGGTCAACTTCGAATCTGCAGCCATAATAATCCTTTACATCTAAAGGTTTTACATTAATATTTATTACATTTAATTTATGTAGTGATTGGGACGTAGTATATTAGATGAAATAGACTTGCCCAGACACAATCCCACCTTAGCACAGTAACAATATCAACTCAGCTTTATCCACCATGTCTAGAAGCAAGAAATGGTAAACATGTTTGGAGCCAACTAAGCGGGTTTCATTACGATATTTTCCTTCACCATAAGAGCAATGATAATCTTAGCTTGGTCTTACCCCAGTCCACTCGCTGAGCACCCAATCGACTCCTTCACAAAGCTGCAGTAAGCACGGTTGTTCTGCTGTAGGCTTCTCTTCCTCACAGAGCTCGTCTTTTAGGACCTCGATCCTTCGGCCATTCTTCTGGTAACAGACCACTTGGCGAGTCTGTTTGCCTTCGTCGCAGAGTTTGTCGCACTGTCAGGAAAATTGTATATAAGCAAGTATAACATAATAAGTCAACTTTTTCACATACTCTGCACTGACTCATCTTTCTATGAAACAGTTTTGTACCATAGAAAAAGAAGTACAAGATTTAAAAAAAAGTATGTTCCTTCTCACCGGTTTCCAAGGCCCAATAAACCATTTAGGGCAGATGGAATTGTCGTTGCACTCTTGGTACAATTCTGGTTTGCGCCCGTGGAGGTCGAAACATTCTTTGTCTTTCGCAATCGCTGTATCCCTGCAGAAAGAAAATCAAGAACCAATAAATAAATTGAAAATTAATGAGTACTTTAAACCTCCGATAACAACAAAATACTCTCACGAAAGAACATTTGATGTTTTAAAAAAGTTAAAAGATTTATGTAAGCGTATATTATTATATTTATTTACTTACCCATTGAAGTTATTGATAATTCTTCTACAAAAAACTTCTCTGGATCTGGTGCCACCCTCACCACACTTCTGGGAGCACTTTCCCCAAGGTCCTGGAAGCCATTGAGCTGGGCACTCCTGAGTATTGCAGGTCTGGTTCGTTGGAGGCTTCATGGCTTCGTCGCAGAGGCTTTCGTCAACCACCTCCAGTTCCTCGCGAGATCGACAGGTTACGTCGCGTGTTTGGTAACCTAAGGTGGAAAAGTCAAACATGTTTTTAAATTTGGTAAATTTGGAGTCCCAGAAGAACTTATTAATAGGATTTTAAAAAAAATTCACAAGCTAAATAAACACATTTGTGAGTAAGTGACGTCATTCACTTCATCCGGGCGATGCTCACAGTTGCATCCCTTTTGGGAGCCTGGGGTCCGCAGGTGAGTACCTAAGTGACGTAAGAGGGTGTACTTGCCTCCAGCACAAGTTGCAGTGCAAGTGGTGAACTGGTCGTGTACCCAGTTGTACCGCTTGTTGGTCGGCGGTGCCAGGTCTGTTGGGACGCTGTACTCGTACTCTATGCCCACGTTTTCTTGTTGGACCAGAAGCTGGATGAAAGAAAAACACCGGTTTAATCGATTTGGAGAAAATATTCTTTAAAAAAAATATATAATTCTTCTTCCTTTAGAAAACTTACTGCAAGAATCAGCGGTTCATTCGTAGGGCCCAAACAGCGAAGTTTGTCCGGAGCAGCGAAGCCTTGTTGACTTCTTTCGTACCACCATACTGCTCCGGCGATCACCAGGCTTCGGGGGAAATCGATGTGGTAGTCACCGTTTAGGTAATAAGTACCGTTTTTTGCGCGAAGAGCTGCCGGAAAAGAGCACTAGATTGAGATTTGTCGAAGCATCTATGAATTGGCGAATATTCCATGTTTTGGAACACATCATAATTTGATACCAACATACTTTTAACAGTCATTCTTACCTAGATAGTTGTCTGAAGGGCGGATTTCTGCTATAACAATGCTTGTTGCACCTTCCGGGATCAGAAGTATGTCATTGTAACCTGAAATTAATTGATTTATTGTCTGTGATTCTAGATACATCTACCACGTGGGCATATAAACATTGCACTTAATAATAATCGTAAATTTATAAGACATATTTTTATATAGTTTCAATTTTGATGATCAGTAACTTTGAACACTTAACGCCTTATTAATAAACGTGGAGTAAGGTCGGAATAATTTAACCACCTTTTGTTTCTGTCTGTCAACTTTGAAAGTTCTTGTCACGGAAAAAGACAAAACATGTTCTCACTACTCCGACCTTACTCCACGTTTATTAATAAGGCTATTAGGCATTATAATTTCCTTAACACCAAGTGCCTTGAGTCCATGTAAACGCAGCAGTTAACGCGACGAGCTGCTAATCTGCGAGTCCTACCACCGGCATTGAATTTTGGATCAGCATCATCAATACAAAAAATCCCTAACCGTTACCCACACTTGGGATCAAAAGTAAATGAATACAAACCCATCCTTTGATCAGTGGAATCAATAATCCCGTTAGAGGAATGGCAGTTGGCTCCGTTCCCGCGACACTCTCGACACTTGTCCTCGCGAGCGCTAGAGCCCAGCATCATGTCACAACCTACGGGCTGTACACACATTCATATTACAGAATGAAGTCTTAGTGGAAAACTAGTAGAATTAGGGTCAACTTTCTTATCCTAAAAAGTGGAAAACAGTCGGTTCGCTTGTTTACTTTCGGAAAGCCCTCCAGAACCTTCCGTAAAATATGGACTTACAGCACCATCTAGCTCCAATCTAAAACCTGCTAGGGCTGTATTATGGGATGTTGTTTTAGGTACAGTCTACTATTAAGGGCGCTACATGGGATCGCAAGAAATTTTGCCTACTGACCTCCAAACTTAAATAAATAAATATTGCACGACGTTACACACAGCGCAATCTAGCCCCAAACTAAGCACTAGGCTTGTACTATGGGTACTAGACAACGGATATACTACACATTATACTTTTTTTTTTGTTGTAAATACATACATATGATACATAGAAAACACTGAATATCCCACGTCTTCGGACCGTGGTGAGTCCTAGGACATGTTGGTTTCCTCACGATGTTTTTCCTTCACCGTAAGAGCGATGTTATTAGCGCACATACCTTTTTCTTAAAGAAAAAGACATTGGTGCGCGGTCGGCCTGGATTCGAACCCACGACTCTCAGAATGAAAGCCGGGGTATCTACCACTAGACTAACACCGCTCACTTCATTATGAAGATAGCACTGGATGATGATGACTATTATGGATTAGGTGATTTTTACATGGACTTTCAGGGCCAATAAATTATCAAGTGAGACAGCGCAAATTTTGAAGGATTTTGAATCTTCTCCCTCTAGCCAGGGTTACTTTTAAATGTGAACATACCTGGCAAGTGCCATTGACGCAGACGTCGAAGGACTCGTCGTTGCACCTGGTTCCGTCCACGACTTTCGTCCTGTGTCGGTAGTAGAACCGCTCGCCGTGAGGCATGCAGTTCAACTCGCATGGGTTTGGAGCTTTCGTGTATGGCACCCATCTGGTGTACGTACATAGTTTTATGTGTTTGTAAAGACATTAAACATAGCTGCGTCCCGCGGTTTTACCCGCGTAAGTCCTGATCCCTCAGGAATATTGGGATAAAGGTAGTCTATGTCTATTTTAGGTCTCCAGTTCCAAAGTTTCATTGCAATCGGTTCAGTAGTTTTTGCGTGATGGAGTAATAAAGTTACATACATATCTAATTGCAAACATTTGCGTTTATAATATTAAATAGGAATAGGATATGACCCATTAAATCTATTATTGTTTCTATTACCTGTATTTAATATCTCTAAAGGCGACATCATCGAATTCTGAGCACTGTTCCACTCTGAAGTCTCTTGAGCCTGCAGGACAGTCCTGCGTTTGACATGAAAAGTATTTCGTGTCTCCTCCCGTACATTGCGGCTGCCCGTCCGGCCTGGAACCAAAATATAAACCATATTTTATCAAATATGGTATATCTGAAGTCTATTTTTCAAATAGATAATTAAATACTTTGATTGATTAACACAAAAATAACACACTTAAAAGAATTAAAACCAAATAAATGTTCTACAAATAGGTGTCTTTATCGCTCAAAGCAATTTCTACCAGCCAGCCTTGGAATGGAAAAGGGTCTATTAGTATTTTTTTGTATTTATAAATGAAAAATAAATATATTATGTATTATATCCGTTGTCTAGTCACCGTATCACAAGCTTAGTCGCTTACGGGGCTAGATGGCGCTGTGTGTTGTTGACAGAGTTGGTTGACATTCCAATATGAAAACTCTCTTACCCGATTTGTAAACATATTCTCTTCTGGCTGGCAACCCCCCCGCCGCAAGTTCGAGAGCATGGCGACACTTCCCCCCACTCTCCCCATCCATTACCCTCCCCCCCTGGGATCACGTATGAAGCTGACAGGAACAATCCGGCTCCCTGCCTTCTATGTCTGCTGCGGTGTCCTAGGACCTGAAACGGAAAATTCAGATTCTAATGATCTCGAAACGGCTATAAAAATGTCAAATACAAGGAGCCAAAACGTCAGATTATAGTCTGAAATTAAAAAACGGGGCAAGTGCGACACTCGCGCATAAAGGGTTCCGTACCACTATCACAATTGGATACCGAACCCTAAAATTACAACAACCAATTTTTAAATTTTATAAAAAAATATGAAATATTTATCTTCGATTCTTACTCCCATCAAACGACCGAAGCACTCAAAAAAAAAAACCTTGGCACAAAGAAAATCTGAAACATAAAAGAAACTCTTTGGTAAGTGAAGGCATACTGGTATATTTGACAGATAAGGCAGCCATTTTGAATTCCATGACCAACTCGATTTGTCCTCCTGTCCCTCTTCCTGTCCTGACTCCTTGTTATGTTTAAAACACGTTTGTTGTATGGGAGCCCCTTTTAAATAATTGTTTTATTTTGTTTTTAGTATTTGTTGTTGTAGCGGCAACCGAAATACATCTTCTGTGAAAATTTCAACCTTCTAGCTATTACGGTTCATGAGATACAGCCTGGTGACAGACGGACAGACGGACGGACGGACGGACGGACGGACGGACGGACGGACGGACGGACGGACGGACGGACGGACGGACGGACGGACGGACGGACGGACGGACAGACGGACAGACAGCGAAGTCTCAGTAATAGGGTCCCGTTTTTACCTTTAGGTACGGAACCCTAAAAAGGGACTCTAGGTATGTACCCTTTTTTTTTGAGATGGAGAACTGTTATCTTTTTTTTTTACTTTTAATTTCTTTCCAGCCAGTCAGTTAAATAATAATTACTTCCGTGCAAGGAGGATGATTTATGTACTTTTATATCGATGAATAGGAGAGAGAGGCATAAGTAATGCTTATTTGTAAATCTACCTTAACCAATATAGTTTTAATTTTATTTTGATAAATAAGATATTGTATTCTAGACAGGTTGTTTATACAGTGCTGCCCACCCGCAAAGCGCCGTGTGAAGCAACTCTATACTAAATAAGTAATTTTGACCGGAGATTATCAGTTTAAATAGCGAGTCTCGCTGAGCTGCTTTCGTATCGCTTTGTGGCGATGTTCACACCACAAATTCTGTTTGAAAATGGCAGTGTGAACTGAACACACACCGCCCTGCCTGCCATTTTCATAGCGATGGCGAGAGAGTGCATGATTGGTGTGTGCACTGTGCAGGCGCATAAGTTAGAACCCGTTTTCGATAATTAACTATTATATTACAGATAGGTAGAGTAATTTAATTAGTTTACTCAAGATAATAGGTAGTTAGGTAATTTTTAACAGGTGTTCAAACGATTATTCTGATACTTCAGGATATCTACCCAGTAAACTTTACAGTTCAATTCGGCCCGTAATTGTCTATTTAAGTACTAGAAAATATTAGGTACCTACAAAGTTGAGATGACGCATCCCAACCATCTAACTATACATTATTTCTAAAAGTGCGTTTGCCACACTTAGGAAATCCTGTTTTTGAGAAAATGTTTCCAAAAGTTCTGGAAACATTTTCTTAAGGCTTTAGAACGCACTGCGATTAAACGCCTGGGTTTTCCCGTTGGTCTGAAACCGCAAAAACACAGCTTTCTATAAATGATTTGGAGTGTTAATACGCGGTTCTGCCTTTTCAGCTATTCGTAAACCGCTTTATTGCGTTTAATCGAAATCTAAGCCTTAGACTATGTATTAGTTAAGTCGGTTCCTTTGTGAATAAAGCTAGAGTCAGCGAGTTGAGTATGATGTCAAAGATCCGCGGGATGGATGACCGCGGTAACGCTCGGCACGTCACTGGCGCCGACTGATTCGATTTATTGCTTTGTTACACGCCTATTTAGATACTGGTAGGGTTGATACTTACTACAAGAAATGCGTATGTTGGTAAGTATTATTCTTATTCCTGTATTTAATTAATATAGAGTCTGGAACTTTGCGAGGTGATTCCGTATTATTGTTGCAAGTGTCAAATGGGCTATTTCAAGCGAAATGTTTCATGTTTCATCAATTTGCGATTGTGTTGTGTATTCCCAATTTGACAGTTAATGTTGCTGAGAGATGGTCATTGCAACAGAAACAGTATCGATAAAAAAAATAACGTGTGGCACTCGAGGACTGCCGCGGTAAAGCTATTGCATAGCATTGTTATCAACTTACACAATTATAATTATTTATTTATTTTGTAATGGTTGCGTTGCGTAACTTTGCCATGTTACATGGCAGGCGGAGTGGGGGGGTGTTAAGTTTTTTCGGTACGAAATTTCTTCATTCAAAGCTCAAAAGCCCGCGATAAAAGCTATGCAAAAAAAGCTATGTACTTATAAAAATATTTGTACTGTTCTTTTCTTGTCTACCTTCTTGCTCAAGCTAGAGATGATTTTTTAACTCCAGTTTTAGATCTTTTGTAAATAAGTCTGTGTTCGTTATTTTTTTAACTCCTGTTAAAAAATGAGACTGGCCCTTGCTTTCTCAACATTTTTAACGATCGTAATTAGGTAGGTACCTACTTTCTGAAATAGTTTTAGGATTTTTTGTTATATGACACTGATATTCTATAGATAATTATTGACCGCTAACTTTAACAGTTGTAAACCTCGTCTTTCCCAATTTCGTCTATTAGAATCATGTCTGTGATTGTGATAGATTCAATAATGTAAACCAATATCACAGTGTAACGCGAAAGTTTGTAGGTATTTATATTTACATACAAACATTCTTATAATTAATCTAGTATGAAACAATCAAAGAGCCAACCCTACAAACCAGAGTGCAAGTAATGTAATGAATGATCAACGACCATCGTTCAGGATCTCACGCTGTGCTTCCATCTTGCAGACATTGGGGCAAGTGACTTCGATTGCCTTCGATATACGTACGTACTTATGAAATATTTAGACCGGGACAATCCACCAAGACAAATCTAGTATAATGGCTTCGTGTAATAGAGACAGTCCATTCTGCACTTGATTGCCTGGAACGCCTACCATGAGTTGATACGTAGGTAAATACGTGCGCTGTATCAAGAATCAAGAAAATTTATTGAATAACTGTGTACATTAAGGTGACATAGAAATGTGTTATAAGTATCAACAGTTTGTCCATCCCGGACATACAATATTATAGTAACTTAATCTAAGCATTACTTCTAAATAAAAATTAACATAATTAGAGTCAACAAATTAATCTTATGTAAAGTAAACATCTCAATCTAAAACGTTAACACTTTGCCCTTGTGCACAGCGCGGCCACTCCGTTTGTTCTCTGTCGTACCGGTCGCGATATGTCGGTAGCGCGAACCGATATTTTTGCATGCCCAAACTGTTAACGCTGCAGTCTAAGTATTTACGTATTAACTCATGGTAAGGGTACTGAAGGCGTTCTGTATTCCTACGCCTCCGCCTAGTTCCGAAAGGTATTGATGTAGAGTAGGTATTGAATAGAAAGGTATTGACCTACAGTTTTGATTGATTTTTCTATCGATCTGTTTGATTTGAGCAGACACAAATGGTTTATTACAGAACGAATTATTTTTTTCAAATATAATGACGAGATTTATCAATCAGAGTTGTAAGTAGTAAGACATTTGTATCATAATCATGAACTTTAATTTTAAATAGTTTCGAATGGGGCAAGTGCCTCTTGCGCCGCCACTATCCAATAGATTTCTGAAGGGATTTTCTGAAAGTTCCAATAGACGAAGTCTTTAAATTATATCGCAAGGATAACATGCTCATCCGTAGGTACATAGGTAGGTCAGTTAGAGAATTTATTGGAGTAATTAAATATTGAATACTTACATTGTGTGCGTGATGATGTCTTGATACTGTCCATGATATACAGTTACTAAGGACGAAGGTTGCTAAAAGCAACGATCTGAAACAAGAAACAGGAGGTTAATATTGACTGTTTTTCTTAAAAATAGATTACATACCTACACAATAAAATTAATAAGTACAATTAAAAATAATGCTTTGATCTATAGTGGCGCAAAAGGCTGTCTTAGCGATAGAAGCGGTCTATTCTATCCAGGCAAACTTAAGCGGGCAGGCACCCTTAGTTCAGTTCAGTCGTCATAATCAGAAGGATTTACCGTAAAATAGGTGTTATCAATACTGACTGATATTACAACCTAATATAATTTTCATCAAGTTACTAGCTGCGCCCTGCGGTGTCACCCGCGTAAGTCCCGATCCCGCAGAAATATAGGGATAAAAAGTAGCCTACGTGTTATTCTAGGTCTTCGGCTATGTATATTCCAAGAATCGGTACAGTAGTTTTTGCATGAAAGAGTAACAAAGTCACATACATACATACAAACTTTCGCGTTTATAATATTAGTAGGATTCTCTTTTCTTCATTCTTCTTCTTCATGATCATTACCTACATACAGCAGTACCTATTACTGTTTTGCATTTTAGAGTATCTGAAAATTCCTCTTTCCTTCTTAACGTAGAATCCTTAGCGATTCAACTTACTGATACAATATTCCAATTAGCTTTAGAATCCCAACCATATTTCTAATTCAAATCTCTAAATGTAATCGGAACACCATTCTAAGTGTTTACAATTAGTGTTATTCATGTATTTAGGTCTTTATAAGTCTCCTTCTCGATCAAACAAGGCTTCAATTTTAGTAATGTTAATCAAATTTGATACCCTTTTTAATTCGAGTACCTAATAAATGAACTAGCTGTCTGTACCACGAACATGTCTGACGGACAAGTACCTACCTTGTATTTTGTACCTACGTGTCTGTTTTTGCTGAGCACTCTGTGTCCGCCGGACAAATACGTGGAAATCACGGAATAGATGTCCGTTAGACAAATAGATCAAGTATTAACTATCCAATCTTAACTAAATAGTTATATTTTATAGCGACAATCTGATTCAATATTTTATTCAGCGATCTTTAGACAGTTTACAAGAGTGACGCGAGGTGCACTAACTATTAGGTTAAGTGTGGTTACAGTTATATTCGATGTTTGAGATTGTTAAAGCAGTTTTGTCGGTGTACTGGCATCTTTATAATAGAACTAGTTAATCTGTAACATCTAGTGGGAACAGATCGATGGTGTGATAAAGGACTGTAGGTAAACTGTAGTGTAACATTCCGTTTGCTGGCACCCAACCCTTTGATAATATCTCTATTATGGTTATGGACAGCGAGTTACTTGGATGTTTGGAAGATATTTTTGAAACAGTATTTTAGTCGAACGCGCATTGGGGCTCAGTTCACGCTAAATAAAAATCTCTGTTAGGTTGGTGTTAAGAAAATATTATAATTTAATGTTTTTTTTGTTGGTATTTATTTGTAAGTAACATTGATTCTTTTGTTTTGATGTAGTTTTAAGACAAAAATCTTAATAATTTCGAATCTAAGCCAATGATTTCTGTTTTGGCTTTTTACATTTAGGTATATCTATATCTTGTCTATCTATCTATAGCACAGCAGCTAATTGACAGCATCAAGTCAAGGGCTGAACCTCGCGCTCATTAGCGAGTCGGATTACCCTTTCCTCCGGACATGAACCTGACAAGTTCATGACACGGCTTCTGTTACAACCAGCTTCCTTTCGGAGGATTTCCGGGACATTTACATATTGTGTCAATATTACTATGATTGTCTACTTGTAAATGTATCATAGTAGGTATAGATATGTATAGTAAGTCGTTTTCTGTGTCTAAATGTCTGTTTGTTTTATCTGCACGAATTTCACCATCATTTAGAGAATATCTTCAAACAAACGATTGCGAAGGTAACAAATATAGGGGCAGGTCGCTCGATCCTTATAAAATTGTAGAGATACCCTACTACTAGACTAGATAGAGTAGACTATACATCCGCCGTAGAGTTTATAAATTGACAATTTATCACATTTTATGAAATTGGATATTGGGAGATTTCGCTGGGTGCATTGAATTTTTACAAAAAAAGCATTTTTTCTGAGTTGCTGGGGGTCTTTAATTCGCTGGTGAACCTGAACGCTGACCTTCTAGGTCAGCGTGTTTCATCTTAGACCACATCGACTCATACCTTCATATGTGAAATCTGGCCTCATTAGCTATTTCAGAACTCTACGTTAGATATTATCCTGGTTTGTTGTAGACTATTATTTTACTTATTTACCTATAATTTTAATATAATTTAAATTTTTTTTAACCGTTTCCTACGCAAAGTCTTTTTACGAATTTATTTGCGTAGTAAAGTAAACATTCGAACCGTTTGCGTTGGTTTAGCTAGTGTTTGTCTAAACTCTTAGCCATGTTGTTTTAAATACCTGTGAGTATAACTAACTAAACAGCTTTATTATTTTGATATTTACCGCTTCTGAGAACTTCACAGTTTCATACATGATATTATAGGTAAACCAGATTAATTTGGCTTTAACATAAGTATAACACCTACATACCTTTTATCCATTTTAAAAGGTTACAGATGCCTACTTAACGCTAAATTTCTAATATCAGACGCCAACAGTCCAACATCTAAAATATTAAAATTGTGGTACCTAGTACCTACACTGTGTAGACATATTTAACTATCCCATAACAGTTTTAAATGATGCAATGACTGCACTAGCTAAATAATTGATATTTAGGACACAACCGGATGTTTAAAATAATATTTAGATTGATTGAAATAAATGAATGAATTAGTACCTTGACTCAATGCAATTATGCATTCCAGGGATGAAGGTATCTATTAATATTTTCATGATTAGCATTATTATGCATTGTTACGACTACTTGATAGGATAAACAGATCCTTAAACATTTCAGAGTATCTTACCTTGATAGGTATAGACAAAGAAATAAAAATTGAGAGTATTTTAAGGTGTTAAAGTTTAAAATTCTAGTTGAATCTACTTAACATAATTAATATTTCAGAAAACTACTCTCCAAAACCCACGCTATAGGTTCATTTGATAACGCTGGGTGGTAACATGCCGCGTTTATATTCACCTACCAAGATATTAGCTATTGATTTCGAAAGCTTTTCCTTTCCTTCCTGTTCTTTTCCTTCCGAAAAAATGCTTTCTCATCTTTTAATTTAAATGAAATGACGTTTATACAATATATAGATAATTTTAGTATAGATGTATTGTAAAAAAAATATTTCTATTCTATTTATTTACTTACATAACAAACACTACACAATACAAAAATTAAAATAAAGAAACAATTATATTGACCAAGTCCATTACGGCCAAAAGTGCCCATTACGCTGGCTACGTTTCCCCTCTGAATGGCCAAAGAAAGATTTTGCGCCAAATATACGCCAGACTGAGGGTCATGGCCCTGTATTGTAATATTATGAATATTAATATTATGGTATGGGTATGAATAATAATTGTAAGACGAAATTTAAGGCCATTTCGTCCTACAATTCTTGGTTATTCAAAGGTTGGTTGGAAGAGACCGCTTTTAGCGGTAAGGGCCATTGTACCTTTATTATAATTAGCTGTAAGTTTTTGTTTATGTAGTGTATTTCGTAAAATTTGGTACAATAAAATGGTTATCTAATCTAATCCTTATACATAATTTAAAAGAAAGACAGATTACTAAGCTTAATGAGATTTCCATCCAAGATTAAAAGAAAGAGCAACGTTAACGATAGCTAAAAGCATTAACAAACGGCCATGAACATCATAACTGCTGTTCTAGGAAACTCTGACGCCAAAATTATAAGCCAACAAATTTTCCAGAGTTGTAATTATAAAAGTGTGTTGCTACGAAGATTCGTCGGAATCACACAGAAGCGGGTTCAAAGGGAGCCGAGACGTCGGATTCTTGTTTGCAAATAAATATACCTACCTCGAAACAGATGATTCGACCGAACGGCTCCTAAAACGCGCGTTACTAAAGTCTCGTCAGAGTTGAGTAAAAGTTATATAAACTTCAAAACGGTAATATATCTAAGATATATTTAACACCTTTTAGAGGTCAATTAAAGTAAATATTTCGGCTGGCAAAATCGGAAAAATAAAATTTTGAACCTAACTATTATTTTGTACTGTATGTATACTTATTGCATAGATAGACGCACGGATCGGATCCGCGACGCTGTGTCTGCCGGACAAATGCGTTGCGTGAGTAGGCAGTCAAATTTTTACATAATCAATAGGTACTTTACCTTTATCTATACTAATATTATAAAGCTGAAGAGTTTGTTTGTTTGAATGCGCTAATCTCAGAAACCGCTACTGGCCCGATTTGAAAAATTCTTTAAGGGCCCTATACTGAAAAACTGAAAATCCATGTCGGGCGCATCGAAAATTGTTGATTATTTCATGACTGAATGTCGTAGAACTTTTTTTTGTGTACAGATTGTAGGCGACATTGTTTCCGATATTTTAGTGCAGTTTCAATACTAATATGTCAAAACGTATTGAAGCCTATCGACATTTTAGCCAAATCAGACATTTTTTATCTAAAATTTGGATAGGTTTTGCACCAATAGGAGGTTCTTGTCTTAAAACTACACCAAAATGTAGGAAACAATATCACCTACAATCTGTACACAAAAAAAAGTTCTACGACATTCCGTCATGAAATAATCAACAATTTTCGATGAGCCCGACAGGGATTTTCAGTTTCAAGGTCGTTGGCGTTGTAATTCCTCTTAAGTGTTGGATAGTAAATTTATTGAGGAAGGCTAGACTATATTATATTTTCAAAAAAAATAGGCGGACTAAGTCGCGGGCACTGCTAGTATCTTATATACGATAGGTAGGTAGTTATTATGGCCAACTAAACTAATATAAGAAACAGTCATGCATGACTATTAATTTAATATTTGACAATCGAAAGAGTAATAAATTGACCAAACGATCCGTTCTATCAGCATAATAATGTGTTATGGGAGCCGATGTCTGTCATCGCTAATAATATAAACGTTTTCATAGACTGCAGGCCCCACGCATACAAAGTGTGTAATATGAGCTGACTATTGTTTGACTTGGTCTAATATGTAGGCGTTAGACAAACTTGGATGAAGTTTATTTCACTCTATATCATTTGAAACAAGGGTGGTAGACTTATGTAGTTGTGGTTAGAGCGCCGATTAGGTAACCTGTTTTTATTATTGTTTTTTAACTCAACAATGTTTGGGGTCAACGCATATAAAGTACCTACTATGATGTACCTATACTATACGGACACCGGCCGTGTCCAGTCCGGGGCGGGGACGGGCTACTTCTGTCTGCATAGCACGGACGCGGCACCGGCAACATGCAAAACCAAATCTGTCTTATTATAATAGTAGCACGTCCCCAACTCGGCCCGGACACGGCCCTGTCTAGTATAAATCATCAAATCACACACACACCTAATCACACTTGTGGTTTCTTCTCATTGGAGGGCGCGTTCTGAAACCATACTAAAATCATAGTCAATGTTTTTATCTCGAACTTTGAGACTTACGCGGGTAAAACCACTGGGCGCAGTTGGTAAAAAATAGATAATAGTCAATAGAATATCTAGAATATCACAGGGGAATAGTCCCCTGTGAGAACGTATTATACGTTTCATTAGCAACTCGATCGCGATAGAGCGCTATCAAATTCGAAGCGCGCGCACAGCTTCCGATGTCGGTCATGCGAAAAGCGTTCACCTAGGGTTGACACTTATTTTAGTAAAGAGAGGCATTTGAAGTCGCCACTTAAACGTACGAATAAGTACCTACTTGTTTCAACGGACAACACGATACTTGTCTATCTAATATGTAGTTATTATCTCAACTACTTACCTAGTCTGCATAGTTAGACAAGTTGAAAAAAAATTAGCTAGGTAGGTACAAAAGAAAATGGTAAAATATGATTAGATATATGATTAGATAAATAATTAAATTCTGTGTATAACACACAGGGCCATCTAGCCCCGTGGTAAGCTACTAAGCTTGTGTTACGGTGACTAGACAACGGATATAATAATTATTTTTCTTTTGTAAATACATATATATACCCACACCAGAAACAAAGAGTATATTTATATTTATTTACATATATTTACATGGGTACATATAAGAAATATAAAACTAAAGTAACAAAATAATAACTTACTTATATTAAAATAACCCACCCCGAACTGTACCCGGCGCAAAGGTGCCCATAACGCTGGCAGCATTGCCGCATCATCTAAATTATTGTACAGTGGCAACCCTCGATGTTGCCGCCCGCGAAGTAGCCGCCGACGACGCGTCTGCGGCAAACCGATTAGCATTCACGATGTAGTCTACCTACTGCGAATAACAGTAGTTAACTATCATATTTGTATTATACATTTTTTTTATTTAAACCAGATGTTAACATTTGTTTTATATTGTTGTTCTTTATTCGCCTTTTCATCTAATTTTAGATGATTTTTACAGCGCGAGCAACTTTTAATCCATGCTATTTATAGCGCTGTAGTGCCCGGGACTTTGTTAGGTGAAGTAGGCTTCCTCAGGACAAAATAGAATTTATGGCATAATGGCATAAACATATTTTCTTGATGTCATTATCCAGGGAGGAAACAATCGACTACGTTTGGATACGGAGAAAAGAGTAGGTAAGAAGACTTTCCCCTGAACTAAAAGGCTGATTGGCTGGACACCTGAAACCTCTAATTTATCACAAACTTTTCAATAGGTAACAATAAAAGTGGTAGTCGTTGAAATACTAATCGTACTTCGCAATAAAGTTTGAGCTCGCGAACTATTAGTTTAATTTATAAATAAGTACTAAGAAATAGTCATAATTTTCATAACTTTTAACCCTTTGTTCAAAATAAACGATCAAAGAGTGTCAAATTTTTTTTTAATATTGATCTTTGTTAGCTTCACTTAGTACGACCAGATCAAAGTTCCATACCCAGCACCGTTCTTAAAACGCAACGATAGCGTGATTTAACTTGCCCTGTGGCGCCATCTAGATTCAGGAGCGGTAACATTTTATCTTTTTCTGCAAAGTGAAACATTTTTTTTATTTTTCTTGTTCAGTTATAGTTTAATTACTTAATATAAATATAGTTATATAATGAGGAGGAACACTAACTTTTTATCCCGGCAGAGGGCGTTGGTCGACTGATTTTAAGTTTGAATTAAGAACTGTCAAACAGGTTGTTTTTACAACTCTCGGCGCCAAATTGGCCATACCGGTCTCAGACAGAAAGAAAAACAAAACTCGGCGTTTTCATTTTTGGGGGACCATCATAAAAAAAAAAAAAGATCAGCCGACCCCAGCGCTATTTAATATACAGGGTGCTCCTAGGTGGGGGTATTAAGCCGAAAGTGGGTTGTTCTAGAGGTCAAGGCGAACAAGGTTCTACAAGTTTTGGCAATTCGAAGTAGTTTTCGAAAATTTTGAGTTTAAAGTTTCCATGAAAATCAGCTGTTTTTTAGAGTTTGAGGTCATTGGCCTTAAGGTGCCCTTTTATTTAGCTTGGATCACTACAATCTAAACATTAATTGCCTTTTTTTACAAAAACAGCTGTTTTTTTAGTGATACAACTTTAAAATTTTCGAAAAAAAGGTTCAAATTTCCAAAAGTCGTAGAATAAAAGTTGTTCGCCTAGACCTCAAGAACAACCCCCATTCGGCTTAATACCCCCTCGTCGAAACACCCTGTATAAATATAAATATAAATACTAAATAGTAGTCATATTTTTCATTATTTTTAACCCTTTGTTCAAAATAAACGATCAAAGAGTGTCAAAAATTTTTTTAATATCGATCTTGGTTAGCTTAACTTAGTACGATCAGATCAAAGTTCCATACCCAGCACCGTTCTTAAAACGCAACGATAGCGTGATTTAACTTGCCCTGTGGCGCCATCTAGATTCAGGAGCGGTAACATTTTATCTTTTTCTGCAAAGTGAAACATTTTTTTTATTTTTCTTGTTCAGTTATAGTTTAATTACTTAATATAAATAATATAATAAATAATAATAATAATAACACGTTTATTATCTCCACAATTACAACACATGAGTATAAGGTACATTAATATAAAATGTTATACAAGAAAAGAAATTGTGAAAATAAATATAGTTATATAATGAGGAGGAACACTAACTTTTTATCCCGGCAGAAGGCGTTGGTCGTCTGATCTTAGGTTTGAATTAAGAACTGTCAAACAGGTGGTTATTACAACTCTCGGCGGGAACTTTCGGCGGGAAAGCGGAGACAACATGTTGTGCTCCAATTTTATTTTCGTTAAACTATGTTGTAAACTCGGTTAAATTGTGTAATTTTGGTGGAATCTTATTCAATTTAGTTCCGTGAATGTGCACAAGTGTAGTGAAAACAAAATTGAGTGTTAAACATGAACTTCCGACGTTCGCGCCGAAGATCCTTGAAGGTTATAGTAAAGTTGCCACCGCTTTACCATAGCCCCTGACTTGAACTATAGGCCCGATCGGGCTAATTTCATGCAAAATACTTGATACTGGCAAGATGTACAAGATGTACGACGCCAAAACTATATTGAAGAAACTTGAAATATTCTAAAACTTGACCCTGGCTATTCCAAATTGGCCATATCGGTCTCAGACCGAAATAAAAAAAAAAAAACTCTCGGCGCCAAATTGGCCATAACGGTCTCAGACAGAAAGAAAAAAAAACGGCGTTTTCATTTTTGGGGGACCATCATTAAAAAAAAGATCAGCCGACCCCAGCGCTATTTAATATTTAAATATAATTATAAATACTAAATAATAGTCATAATTTTCATTGCTTTTAACCCTTTGTTCAAAATAAACGATCAAAGAGTGTCAAAAATTTAATTAAAATCGATTAACAGCCACGATTAATAAATGTAACATTTTTTTATTTTTCTTGTTTAGCTGCTTGCCATTTCTCCCGTACTGCTGCTGTAGCTGCTGCGGCGGCGGAGACAGCGGCGGTTGCCAAGCATGGCAAGTATGCTCTCCTCCACGCAGGTTATATATTTGTGCCGGTGGCCGTGGAGACGTTGGGGGAGTGAGGCTATCGCCTTTGTAAGGGAGATCGGTCGTCGGCTTAGGGATCGGGGTTTGGACTGCCGCTCGGGTTCTTTTCTGGTGCAGAGGATGGCCGTTGCTATCCAACGAGGAAATGCTGCGTGCGTTTTGGGGTCCTTTGCGCCGGGAACGAATTCGGGTGGCCTGTTCGACTGAATGTCGTTTTAAGTTTATTTTTAGTTTATTTGTAGTTTTAAGTTTAATTGTATTGAATGAATTTATTATTATTGAAAATAAATGATATTTATTACCTATCTAAATAATAAGTTTTAGTATTGATTTGTTTAATTATTAGATATTTAAAAATAATGTACAAAAATAAAAAGCAATATATCTAATCTCTAATATATAAAATTTCAATGTCACAATGTTAGTTACCGTATTCCTCCGAAACGGCGCGACCGATTTTTACCAAATTTTACCTATATGCGTATTCAGTAGGTCTGAGAATCGGCTACTACTCGTATCTATAATTTATAAGTCAAAACAACGTTTGCCGGGTCAGCTAATATAAATATAAATATAATATAAATGCTAAATAATAGTGTTTCATTACCTACTTTTACCCTTTGTTCAAAATAAACGATCAAAGAGTGTCAAAAATTCGATTTCGTTTTATTTATAAAATCTTTGATTAGCCACTAAGTTTCACTGTACCATTAGCCAACACCGTTCTTAAAACGCAACAATAGCGTGATTTACTTTGCCCTGTGGCGCCATCTAGATTCAGGAACGGTAACATTTTATCTTCTCTACTAACATTTTATTTTTACTTTTCTTGTACATTATTTTCTTTACTTTTCTTTTCTTTACATACGCACATACTATCATAGCATAATACAATGGACTATAAATATAAATCCAAGTTTTCGACATTGTGGAGCGACGACGGGATATTTCTAAAATTTTGATTTATAATACCTCTTTTTTTTCCAAATAACGGCTTAAATTTTATGAATAGGTACCTTATAGCACATATAAAAGGAACTCTCCGAAAAAAAAAGGAAAAAAAAAAATTACCTTGTCTAATATGGCTGTAATTCGACCATAGACCGAGAAAAAAAGTAATATTATGTAATACCACTACGGTTAGGAACGTACAGTGGCCGGAAAATAAGTTGAAAAAAAAAATGGCGGATGCGCAGAAGTCGATTTTTCATAGAAGTCGCATGTAAAATCTAGTGCGCGAACTTTTCCCTTGCACGTCAAAATGTTCCAACTTATTTGCCGGCCACGGTAACATCGCGGGGTTATTGTTGTAGTGGAAAACTGCGTAAGATTCATCTAATAGATCGCGAGGTTTCAATTTTGACTGCAAATTTCCGGCAAACTATTCTTTATTTTAAACCTATATATGCTTTTAAACGTGTGCTAGCATTTTAGTGGTCCTACCTACGCATACCGCGGTTATTGACTCGCGAATTGTTTCATAGGAATAATAAAGTGTATGAAAATATATGAGATTGTTGCCCTGACTGAATTTGGAGCTAATTTGATATTCAATAGGATTGTTTATGATGGACAAGTCTAATACAATAGATTGGTAGTTGGTACGTACCTAATAGCTGTGTAGTGAAATTATATGGAGCGGAACATTCAATCTCAATTTTTAACCGACTTCCAAAAAAAGGAGGAGGTTCTCAATTCGTCGGGATTTTTTTTTTTGTATGTTCCCCGATTACTCGAAGATGCCTGAACCGATTTGGATAATTCTTTTTTTGTTTGAAAGGAGATATATCACAGTTGGTCCCATAAAAAATTGGTGAAGATCGGATGAGGATCTTCGGAGTGATGAACAGGATTGCACCTCGAGAGTGCAGCAAAGTGCTCAGTTTTTGATTTTCACCAGTGGAATAAGGCCATAAAGAATAGATACCGATGAATAAGAATATGGTTTCAGAGTCTCCACATCTGAAACCACCTTCTCATCACAGAACTCCTCAATGGTTAAAGTTATGGATACAATTTTAATGATTTTAGTGGTAGTTGAAAGTAGGTATACTAAAAAGGATGAAATAAAAAAATAATTTAAAAAATTAAAAACCGACTTCAAAAAAAAAAAATTAAAAACCGACTTCAAAAAAAAAAAAATTAAAAACCGACTTAAAAAAAACATAAAATAACCTCGCCTACGTACAGTGCCACCGACTTATCTGTTATGTAATCTGAAGTCGGGCAGCCAAACTACTTACAATCCTTTTTTTTTTTTTTTTTTACCTGGGAAAATCTAATTAAGACCATCAGGCCGCTCTCGGGGGAGAGCGGCCTGGTGAGTGGGGGTCCCCCCGGCCGAGGTGGGGGTGGCCGGGGTATACCCACTAAAAACCCAGGGTGTCCATCACTGCCGCAAAGTGTCGGGGCCAACGGTAACTGCGTTAGCAAAAGTCCGTCAGCCCCAACTGCGGGTGGCCTCGTCAGGCCTCCTCTCTGGCCCTTAAAAGGGCCAACCCTCGCGAGAGGCGGCGTTGACACGCCGCCGCCATCTCGGGCTCATTGGTTGGCGACTGACCCCCCCGAGTCAGCCGCCAAGAGCCGGGTTAGGGCGGTAACCTCCGTTACCCGCCCGTTTTTGGAACTTTTGGGCCCATGAGTGCCGCGAAGCAACTCACGGGCCCGTTCCTCCTCTCGGCTTTGTTCAGGCAGTGTGCTCTGCCGCTTTGGTCAGGCAGTGTGCTCTGCCGGCACCGCCCAACATAGCTGGATTGCTATGGTGGGCGGTTACTGAGCCCTCTCACCAGGGCAAGGTGGACGCACGACGAGAGGGAACTACTTACAATCCTACTCAACCAACCCAGTAAATCTGCCCGACTTCAGATTACATAACAGATAAGTCGGTGGCACTGTACGTAGGCGAGGTTATTTTGTGTTTTTTTAAGTCGGTTTTTAATTTTTTTTTTTATAAATTTGAATATTTTGTCATGAATTTTGTAAAAAATAAGAATAAGTATCTGCCTGCATATATAGATGCAACGGGGAAATGCAGCCAGCAATACGAAGAGATTAGCTGATTTAGTTTAGTTTTTCAGTTAGGAGTTTAATATAGTTTTAGTGTTAGTGCCTAATATTTTTATAAGTTAAATCCTATATTTGATTGTTCCCTCTTCACGGTCAATCGGTTCGACCGATTTGGATTAACATTTACATAGGGATAGTTAAATTAAGTGATGGATAGCAACATAGGATCACATATACCAGCGAGCGGGATCGTGATCACATATTATTCTAGCGGGATCGGGAATTACGCGGGAAAACCGGATATTTGTTAAATAATTGAAAAGGTCGATCAAACTCAGTACCTATCTACTTATAATGATTACCCAAACGCTCTCCATTTATTTATTACTGTGGTTTCTCAAAAGTACCTTTACTCACGAAGTTTTTGTTACTACGTCAACCAATTTGTCCTCAATATCTAAAAGCGGATTGAGCCAATTTCTACTTAAATGCCCAATTAAAATGGACTCGTTATATTTTGATGACCGCTGAGTTAGGCTTTATTAATCTAGCATGAGAATTAGGTCTTTCTAAAGCACTAAGCAATTTGAGCGCGGCGTTAAAAATAGACGAAAACTAGTCGACTGTTTCCTCCCTGGATAAAGACATTAGACCAAATACGTTTATGCCAAAAAATCTATATCTGCCATGGCAATGCCTCTACGTTTTAGCTTTTCTCATTTCAAAAAAAATAATAGAAAAATGGGGTGGCACACGCAAAGCTGTGAGTAGATGGCGCTGGCATCGGATGATCTTTTCTTTTTTTTGTTGATGGTCCCCCACGAATGAAAACGCCGAGTTTTTTTTTTCTCTTTCGGTCTGAGACTGATATGGCCAATTTGGCGCCGAGAGTTGTAAAAAACACCTGTTTGACAGTTCTTAATTCAAACCTAAGATCATTCGACTAACGCCCTCTGCCGGGATAAAAAGTTAGTGTTCCTCCTCATTAGAATATGAAACAAAATCAAAACGTAGGGGCATTGTCATAGCAAATATATGTAGGTTTTATGGCAAAAACATATTTTCTCTAATGTCTATCCAGGGAGGAAACAGTCGACTACGTTTGTAAAGTTTGTACGGAGAATAGAGCTGCTCAGTCCGTGTCGTGGGAGCTATGGAAATGAATCTGCTTCACTAAACAAGAAGCATCTACTAATTATTAGTTAGTGCTAACTATCAAACATCCGACTGAGGTCATGTGCTGGCTTCGAAGGTCTGTGGCACGGTGGGCGAACACCCACCTTAGACAAAGAAGGTATACCTATCTAGCGGCTTCAATTCTTGCCGTCAAAACAAACTTAATTTCGTAACAAAATAGGGACCTACCTATTTAAATCTATATACATCTTTCATCTTATATATAAAATTTCCATGTCACAATGTTAGTTACCGTACTCCTCCGAAACGGCTTTACCGATTTTAACCAAAATTTTATATGCGCATTCAGTAGGTCTGAGAATCGGCTACTATCTATAATTTATTAAAAAAAAAAAAAAAAAAAAAAAAAAAATTGTTTATTTCCACAAAAATGTACAAATACAATTTTAACATTCACTATCCCTCCACACTAGGCTGAGCCTGTCCTGTAGAGGGAATAAGGCAAAACAACGTTTGCCGGGTCAGCTAGTACGTATATAAAAGAAAGTCGCATTAGTTACACCATTTATAACTCAAGAACGGCTAAACCGATTTGGTTTAAAATTGGTAGAGAGATAGCTTAGAACCGGGAAAAGGACATAGGATACTTTTTATCCTATGTCCTTTTCGCGGTTTCATCCGCGTGACTTACGTTACGCGGGTGAAACCGCGGGGCGTTACAATTAATTAATTATTATCCCTGAATGTTAGATAAGGTTAAACTAATAATAAAAAACATTGTATCGAATTGTCCCGGATCTAGCTACCTAGGTCACGGAGTCACGGGTGGACAAGTCTAGAGTTTGATGATGAGAGTAATCAATTAAGTACGCTTCAGTTGTCTAGGTTGGCTGTTCGGTCGCTGAACCCGTGTCGGGACGACTGCAAATACTATTGTCTCTCTAGATGAGGTCATCGTCGTCGACTCTTTACCTATTTGTAGAGGTTTTACCTACAGGATGGGCTTGCTACTTTGTATGCCTATGCTTAGCCTAAACTAGGGGTTTTTGTGAATTTCTTTTTTTATTAACTTTTTTTGGCGGCTAGTCGCTGACTATTAGTCGCCAGATTATGCCGACTAGTCGTCAATTAAACATAATGCATTAAAACTAACATTTATGAAAGTCAGTAAAACCCTAAAATGTTTTAACAATGCTTCAGCTCCATTCCATTTATTTCGAAAAAGGTTTAACCACTTTTGAAAGTTTTTCAAGGTTTCGTCATAGCTTTCGAAGTGCGAATTCTTTGTGTCATTTAAAGATATTTATTAAAACCAGCGCTGTGTAGATGCACAGTTGTACCTATGCCTCGCAGCATATCCTGAGCTTGCTCCTTTTGCCGCTTTTTTACACTAAGTATATAATACTTTTTATTTATTTACGATATTATAACGATGGCATTGCCGACTAGTTGACCGACTAGTCAGCAAAAGTCATAGTCGGCCCATCTCTACTTTTTATGTATTTGTTTACAAGTACCTACCTACTTTGAATTTAATACTAGTATAGATTACTGGTTGAAACTTTTGTTTAGTTTTAATTACGATATGCCTTGTGAAACTTTTCGGTCATATTTGCGAAAATTATATTGTGTTGCGTTGTCGTTCAAACATTTCGACTTGTCACGTTTGCTGACCAAATATTTGAAAGACAAACGAGTCTCTCTTGTTCATACCACTTTCGACTTTTGTGCATAAATAGCGAAATAATTAACCATAAAACTTAGACACTGCATTAAAAACCTCGCGACCAAAACTATAGTAATGTACCTATAGTTACATTTTCCGGGTCTTAATCGCGTATTAATATTTATATGTTAACAAATCGTGTAAATCGTGTGAACTATGTTAACAAATCGTGTGAATTTATGAAGTTTATAGTAATGTGGTCGAAATTAAATAAATACGCGATTAAGACCCCGGGAAAAATATCACTATGAATTATACTTCGTTTTTTAATTTCAGACTACGATCTGACGTTTTTGTTCTTTGTATTTGTTTTTTTTCTTTAGAAAGATGTGTCAAACCATAGTCTACAATTAAAAAACGAAGTTTATAGTTAATTATATTAAATTGATTTATTTTATATACTAGCTGTGCCCGCGACTTCGTCAGCGTTTTTCAGACTACCTACCCATCGCTGTGCTTGAACGGACGACCAGGGAAGTCTTTTGCTGAGCAGAAGAGAATCATGGCAGAGTCTATTTACGTGTAGATTTTGCACAGCGCAGCGGTAGGTAACGTGTTGCATGCTTATTCGCATTACTTATTATAAGAAGTAGCCTTTATCGAAAATATAAAAAAAATCAAAACCCGACTTGGAAAAAACAGGACAAAACAATAATATTAAGCTGTCCTACATACAGTGCAACCGACTTATCTGTTATGTAAGCTGAAGTCGGGCAGCTTAACTACATAATAATGGGCTCCCTACCATAGGTTTATAATCTAAACCCCCATGGTGTCCCTCGCAATCAATCGCTAGACAATCCTTCTCCGTCTCCCTCGGCACGGTCACGCCACCGTCTCGAGGTCCCCAAAGCCGGTGATAACCCCCTCCCACAGAGTTCACCACCAGAGGCTGAGGTGATTTTTATAGTGGTTGTCTACCACGCGGGCCCCTCAGCGGACCCCCGAGCCCGCTGATGCGGGATTACGGGTTAGAAGCCAGGCAAGCCCGGTTTCCCACCTCGTGCGCCTCTTATCTTTCAGCTACTGAGTCCCCTCACAACGGCAAGGTGGACGACCATCTGGAGGGTAAAACGTAACGTTGTCGTGTCTGGGACTCGAACTCGAACGCCGTCGAATCGGAAGCCATCACTCGGGTCGGTAGGCCACCGTTCCTTAAAAAGGGAATGCGCCGGTCTGTGATTCGAACGCGGAACCCTCGACTCGGAATCCACAGCTGCCATTGTGCCACGTAAACTACATGCAATCTGCATCTACCCAGTAAAACTGCCCGATTACAGCTATATTTTTTTAATCCATTTTATTGCATTTTCAAGATTGTAACCGTAACTTTAATCACTGAGGAATTTTTGAGAAGGTGGTTTCAGGTGGTTCATCAATTTGTACCTAGTTCTTTATAAGCCGATTCTATTGATGGAAGTCCAAAAATTAGTAATTTACATCATTGTGGGATGCTATTCTGCTCATCATTCCGAAGGTTCTCATCAGATCTTCACCAAAAATTTATGGGACCAACTCGGGACTCTCACTTTCCAAATAAAAAAAGAATGATCGAAATTGGACTTTATATGCCAGAGTATGGCGTGAACATATTCACATACAAATAATGTGCGGGTAGAATTTACCAGCTCCTCTTTTTTTAATGTCGGTTAAAAACAGCCATTTTAAAGAATTTTCCGTATGTAGAAAGGATCCGGATATATGGACAGACATAGGTATACGGTATTTGAGGAATTTCCTGAAAAAAAAACCGGATATCCGGTTTTTTTTTATTTTCGACCGGATATCCGGTTAATCATGTGTTGATTTTACACAACATATTTCTTCAATACAACATTCAAACTAATTAAGTAATAGCAGAAAAAACACTTTATCCGGATAACCGGACTAAATATCCGGATAAAAATAGCCTATATATTAATCGGGGTCTAAAGCTATCTGCATACCAAATTTGGTCAAAATCGGTTAAGCCGTTTCTGAGATTAGCGGGCACAAAGGCACAGACAAACAGATAAACAGACAAACAGACAACCAGAAAAACAGAGAAATGGGTTCTACTGCGTTAGTAGGTACCCCTCCAATTTATATTTTTTTTATATCTTTCAAAAACAGACACCTCTGAGTTACGATTTTATTATATGTATAGAAGATTAATTGATATATTTTCAAGAACTGCTACGAGATGTCGCTGATTTCTATATAAAAGACATCAACGCGCTTCCTTTCGCTCTACGAGTAAAATTCACCTGATGTTACGTACTTTAAACATGGCGTGAGAAACCAACCCCTTCACTTTCACTTAAATTGCACTTTACTGCCCAGTTTTACAGCAGATATTCGTTTGACACGTAATTAATAATAGCAAGCAAATTAATCTAGGGTATCCAGGTGAATGAGGTAGAGGTTAGGGTCACGATTTGACCTCACGTGAGAGCGCTCTCACCTGTGTTTTGGGAGCGTACCTGTGGCAAGTTGCCAGCCTGGTACCAGGGTAACAGGGTTATGTAAGAGGTCGTTCACAGCCTCACCTGACGCATGCGTCCCACCTGCCGTTACCGTGTCTACCTGGGGACCAATGAACCTTGACACCTGCATCGCGGTGCATGATCCCGTTTTGTTAGGGGAAGTTGTTGGCGACGAAGGGTGGCTGAGGTCTCGGTATGGTGGTGAGGGTCGTACCTGCGGCGCATGCGTGCCGCGATACCTGTCGTGAACGTAACGATGTGTCATTTGGCTCGTGCCGTATTAGACGGTGGACTAGTCCACCCTCTAATACGGCACGGCAAAAAATACACTTTCATATTCCATTAGAAGCAGCTGCTTCTAATGGAATATGAAAGTTTATTTTTTAGCATAATATTCGAAGTGCACGTTGCACACAGCGAAATCTAGCCCCAATTGAAGCAACTAGGCTTGTACTATGGGTACAACGCATTTACTACACATAAATACCTATGAATTTTTGTAAATAAACAAATATCTATTCCACTACGTTACACTGCGCCATTTAGCGTTAGGCTGGCACTATGGGTACTAGACAACGGATATACTACATATGGTACATAATCGAAAACACCCAGAACCAAAAACAAGCATTTATAAATGGTCAGTATAAAAACTTGTCCCCGGCAGGAATCGAAACTGCAACCATCTACGTCGCAACCGGGTAATCGCCCAACACGTCACAGAGGCCGTCGATTCATTACGAAAGCAATTACTTTTTACACGATCCATATCTGGCTAGATAGACTATAAAAAAAACAAAAGCACGATGTAAACGTCTTTGAAATTGTTTTATTATTATTAAAGTCTATAAAATAAGATGCCAGGTATATCTCCAAGGCCTATGCCAGGTCTGGTCCGTGGTCCGTCGACCTCAGATTGTGACTACATTTTAGTAAACTGAAAGGGTAATTTGTGCCTTTACCACGCCTTCGTTGTTAGTACGATGAGGCTTCAATGTACTTGGCTTGTACTTTAATAAAGACTACCCTCTTACTTACAAACCTAACATATTTTTTTATGTATTAAATAGCAGTTGATTAGGGCAAAATCTTACTTACAAACGCTAAAGTTTCTGTCAAATGAAACAACCTCATCCTCATATTTAAACCAAACATAACGTTATGTTACAAAATGGCGGCTGTAGAACAGCTGATTTTTGGCATCTGCAAAAAAGTAAGGAATTTGACATTGACAATGACAAAATCTATATTTTGACATTTATCATAATACGTTAGAAACATATAAAAATTGGGGATCCCGAGGGCCTCAAACAAAGAGACAAAGTCTTTAAAAACATTTACTTCGTGTTTTGCTACCGATTTTGAAAAGGCCTGCATATTTTTTTCCTAGATATAATTCAATTAAGTACAGATTTTTTTATCGCTACAGATTTATAATTATGTACCTATATATAATATTGCTTCTTCTTTGCTTCTAAAAACCGTGTCATCCAAACGAGCTATCCATTTAAGCATTTCCTTTTAAAGCTTCAAACAACGTTTTTGATGAAAAGAACAACAAATTTCCATAAAAGATGTCATTTTATTACACCACGGTTGATGTAAAAGGAAACGTGTTACCGAACTTGACAGACTAGAACTTGAAGACTTATGTATGTTAACATTATTTCTTAGTGTTAATCCACACTTAGGAATACTGCTTATGCTTGACTTATGTATGATTTATGTTTTATTTAATATATAAAATGTTCCTTTGTCAGTTTATTTATTTTATGCATTTCAATTAAAACTTATTTGAGAAGACGTCTACGCAATAATTTGTATAGATTTTATGAGAATGGGATGTGCGCACGATTTACGTTTATTTGACATGTTCATAAGCGTTCGTTGTTGATGTTTTATTATTACAAAATATAGGTCCCTACAAACCAAAACAATTATGAAACTCAAACAACAATGCATACCTAATAAATATTTAATAACAGAGTAACAATTTTTATGTCAAGTCAAAATAAGGAGTACATACCTAATAATTTAATAATATATCTGCACTTTCAAAACTTTAGTACCCGGCGCGGGCGGGATCTGAACTATTTTTTCAATTACCTACGTGTGGTAAACACTAAGAAATAATGTTTAGATAATAATATCTTTTAACCGTCGACTTTTTTTAATGTTGTTGGTATCATGTATTATTTAAAAGTTGGTAACAAGGAATTTACAATATTTTTTTATTTGTATGATAGGGGAAAGTCGGTTATATTGGACCACTTTTTACTTAAACCTAAATATTTCTTAAACGACAGGACTAATACTAATAAATATATAAAATGTTCCTTTGTCAGTTTATTTATTTTATGCATTTCAATTAAAACTTATTTGAGAAGACGTCTACGCAATAATTTGTATAGATTTTATGAGAATGGGATGTGCGCACGATTTACGTTTATTTGACATGTTCATAAGCGTTCGTTGTTGATGTTTTATTATTACAAAATATAGGTCCCTACAAACCAAAACAATTATGAAACTCAAACAACAATGCATACCTAATAAATATTTAATAACAGAGTAACAATTTTTATGTCAAGTCAAAATAAGGAGTACATACCTAATAATTTAATAATATATCTGCACTTTCAAAACTTTAGTACCCGGCGCGGGCGGGATCTGAACTATTTTTTCAATTACCTACGTGTGGTAAACACTAAGAAATAATGTTTAGATAATAATATCTTTTAACCGTCGACTTTTTTTAATGTTGTTGGTATCATGTATTATTTAAAAGTTGGTAACAAGGAATTTACAATATTTTTTTATTTGTATGATAGGGGAAAGTCGGTTATATTGGACCACTTTTTACTTAAACCTAAATATTTCTTAAACGACAGGACTAATACTAATAAATATATAAAATGTTCCTTTGTCAGTTTATTTATTTTATGCATTTCAATTAAAACTTATTTGAGAAGACGTCTACGCAATAATTTGTATAGATTTTATGAGAATGGGATGTGCGCGCGATTTACGTTTATTTGACATGTTCATAAGCGTTCGTTGTTGATGTTTTATTATTACAAAATATAGGTCCCTACAAACCAAAACAATTATGAAACTCAAACAACAATGCATACCTAATAAATATTTAATAACAGAGTAACAATTTTTATGTCAAGTCAAAATAAGGAGTACATACCTAATAATTTAATAATATATCTGCACTTTCAAAACTTTAGTACCCGGCGCGGGCGGGATCTGAACTATTTTTTCAATTACCTACGTGTGGTAAACACTAAGAAATAATGTTTAGATAATAATATCTTTTAACCGTCGACTTTTTTTAATGTTGTTGGTATCATGTATTATTTAAAAGTTGGTAACAAGGAATTTACAATATTTTTTTATTTGTATGATAGGGGAAAGTCGGTTATATTGGACCACTTTTTACTTAAACCTAAATATTTCTTAAACGCTAAATCCACTAGCAAGGGAGTTATTTTGGCTACCTATACAGGAAAATCAGTTCCATTTATTTACTTTAACATGGAGATAAATGACATTTTGCAGCGGACTGTCATTTGGTACGATTTAGCCAGCGGTTAAATTGTACCACTAAGTATTTAAATCGTACCACAGACAGAAATTTCTTATCATTGAATAAAATAACAGAAAATTCTATTTGTTTCTATTTATTTACGTGTTTTCCGGTTGTCTAACATTGCTGTAAGTGTCTTTTGTTAAATTTGCCTTACAAGCCATTTCACCAATTCACCAAAGAATTCCTGGTACGATTTAGCAAACTAGGTCATTTTAAAATAAAAAGTACAGCACGACACAACCTCAAAACCTATAGACACTACAGGATAAACATCAATAATCTAGTATAAAACTGTACTAGAATCATGCATACGGTGTGTTTATAGCTTACCTTTTTTACGAGTTATTGGCTTAGGAACGATTGTTAATATTTACATTCACTGGCACTAAAACATATTTTATCACATCACGCGCACCTTTGTCGGTGTCTTTGTCACGCGGTGGACTGTGGGTGATTAGTGTGGGGGCACACTTTGGCATTACCAGTTTAGATAAAAATACCCATTTAGTAGGAAATTCAGAAGTGGTACGATTTAATTGGCAGTACGATATAACCGACTTTCCCCTATATAGCAAGCTTTTTAGTTGCAATAATATGCCGCCATTGTTTTTTGTAATTCAAATTAAGCGTAAATTTTATACTGTAATGTTTTCCTTCACCGTAATAAGAGCGATATTTTAAAACGCACGTACCTAGATAAACTTTTCTGAAAAACATACATAAGTTGCTGTCGACCGGGAATCAAAACCACGACTTTGGGAGTAAAAGCCGCGATATCTACCACGAGACCAACACTGCTTTAAACTCAATATAATTAGATCCCCATTTTAAAGATTATTTTCGTCCTTCCTCAAATATCCATTTAAATCCTGAATAGTGAGACCAAAATAAGTAATGAAGGGTAACTTTAGATAATATTACACAGTCAATTTACTGATGTTACAGAGTTAATTGTTTACTTTGACATGAAGAAATTAGCCGAGGACTTTATTGGATTTTCTATTTTCGAATGTATTGTTTTGACTGCAGCTGAATTTGTTTACTTAATTTATTTATCTGGGTTGTTTTTATTTTGTTTTCTTTTAATATCGTGTTCTGTACTACGTTTTTAAATTGTAGACTAAGATTTGACAACATCCTTCTGAAGAAAAAATGTCAGATACAAAAGACCAAAACGTAGTCTGAAATTTAAAAAAACAAGTATAACTGTGTTATCTATAACTCTACCTACTTACTTTTATATCATAAAGAGGAAAGATTTATTTGTTTGTTTGTAACGAATAGGCTCCGATTTTATAAATTCTTTCACCAATAGAAAGCTACATTATCAAGAAATAACAAAGGCTACTTTTGATCCTGATATTCCCACAAGATCGGGACATACGCAGGTGAAACCTAACCTAAGTGGGACGAAGCTCGTAACAAATATTTGATTTACAAAAACGATTCATAGCAATTAGCCAATTAGCACCTATCAGTAGATTTGTCCTGAACAAATATTAGTCCTAACTTACGTCTTTCTTAAACCTACTCGTAAAATCTATCATGAACATACTTAGGTACACGGTAAATTCAACATTTTGGGAATTTAACATTTTCAGCACTGAAGGGGATTTTTCTTCTGTTGTATTGAAATTCAACTAATTTTTTCAGTTTTATTCGCATTGCTTATATAATAATAAGCATTTTACCAATGTCCTACGTTTCGAGATCCTTACAGATCTCTTCCTCAGAGGGTGTGGGGCACCCCCTGAGGACCGGAAAAATCGGTTTGATTTCAAGAACTACCTACATGTCATTTTTTATTGTAATAAATATAATTAACTATTAACAACTCTTAACTAATTAATAGTTAAGAGTTGTGTTTTGAAAAAAATGTAGTAAGGTACTTATTAAAGTTTTAATTTTGGTAGGTAAGTACCTATTTTAGTTAAAACAAAAAGAAATTTGTTATGAACGATGACTAAGTTTATGTAACGTTTATCACTGTCTGTTAACTTTGAAACTTCATGTCACAGTAAGAGACAAACGCTACATAAAGCTAGTCATCGTTTATAAGTAAGGGGGATAATTGTTGCACGTAACCGCTCTTAAAAAACAGTGGTCAAACTTATATCCCTTTTTTACATCAAGTGTTAAAAAACAGAAGCTACACAGATATTAGAATAACAATCGGAAACGAAAGCAATAAATTCTCAAAAATCCGAGTCAGCTCTCTCGTCGAGTGCGCTGCGTTTGTCAGAGGATGTCTTTTTATATCGCGGTATAAAGGGTTTCTGAGAAGGAAGTCGATACTGCCGCTGTCTTTAGCAGAGGACTTTTTATTAACTCTGTCCGCTGTCCTGTCTCCAGGATTACTGTTTTTTATTTATTTTTGTTTTTTTTAAGATACTTTTGTAGTAGGTAAGTACCAATTTTGGGTAACGGCTTAGGGCACGGTCGAGCACAGAATGTTTACAAACTCATTTAATAATAACAAACGGGCTAAGTCAAAAATAACTTAAGCAAGACTAGTAATATCAAAATTTATAGTTTCGCCTTTTCCATCCACATCTATAGCTTTCATCGTTTTTCATGTCTCGCCCTTTCAAAGGTTGCCTGATAGAGATCGCTTTAAGCAATGAGGTCGGCCTAGCGATGATGATGAAGATAATAATAAGGCTTATTGTGCCACCTACATTTAAGTTGTTAATGTTTTTCTGTAAATTGTGGGTTTATATTGGTGTTACATTAAATAATTAATCTATCTATCCCATAGTTCGAACCAACTATTAGGTAAACTGTGATAATGATAAAGTACCTATAGAACACATAGGAATATTACAAAACAATCCCTCCAAATGACACTAAAAATGTAAATTAAATACTGACTAAGGATACTTAACATACCTATTTTCTGATTTACCATAAATAAGTATGTAGATGGTATGTATGTCGGTATTTATCCTTACCCAAAATGTGTCCATAATAAAAACGTCATGATATCAAATAGTCTTACCTGTAGATATTCAATTTCATCCCTTCGAAATGATTAAATGAGTATTTTTATTGCCCATAAAAGTAGTCATAGATATTTATTATTATGATTAAATAAACTTCTTGTAAGTATTATCGAGGTACATACCTACCTAAAATATTTTTTATAAAGTTTGATCGATTTGTTATCAATATAAACATATTAAAATGAGTATTATGTAAGTCTGGGTGTTTTTAATTTATTTTACTTGTTGTTTTTTAACATAAGAATGATATTTGATATTGTTTTTAAAAAAATATATAGTGTTATGATTTAACCAAACTTAACTCATAAAAATATAATAAATATTAGGAACTACTCAAAATTAAAAATTAAATTAAAAAAAACTATGATTAAACTGATTGAAATAAAACTAACTAAAACAACTAAACTAAATCTAAATAAGCTAAACCCTTGGTGGAGGGAAAAGTGGCCAATATGCTGCATGCGTTGCCCCGTTGTATGCAGATACTTATTTTCTGGGCAAAATACTAGCCAGCATTCCGGTCACTCGCTCGATGCCTCCACCAAAGGTTTAGTAGCTTTGTCTTAAGAGGAGTATATACGCCAACGACCTTGAAACTGAAAATCCCTGTCGGGCTCATCGAAAATTGTTGATTATTTCATGACGGAATGTCGTAGAACTTTTTTTGTGCACAGATTGTAGGTGTCATTGTTTCCTACATTTTGGTGTAGTTTTAAGACAAGAACCTCCTATTGGTGCAAAGCCTATCCAAATTTTAGACAAAAAATGTCTGATTTGGCTAAAATGTCGATAGGCTTCAATACGTTTCGACATATTTGTATGGAAACTGCACTAAAATATCGGAAACAATGTCGCCTACAATCTGTACACAAAAAAAAGTTCTACGACATTCCGTCATTAAATAATCAACAATTTTCGATGCGCCCGACATGGATTTTCAGTTTTTCAGAATAGGGCCCTTAAATAATGGAAGCAACAGTTGCTTTCTAGTTACTATATGATGATTAGACAGATAAGTGTATTAACAGTAATTTTATTTTAAGCAAACAATTTTGATCATTCTGGTGACATCAGGTAACTTGGAATAATTTGATTACCAACCTTACTTTTACGACTTGAATATCCTATTTTTAATAGATAAAAATGTCCCACAAAGCGGGATGACAAGTACCTACCTACTATAAACGTCGGGCTTCCAAAATATAATAAAAGCTAGCCGCGGGCCGCACACCGCGCAGGATTAGGTAACCGCGTGATTTATGTCCCATGTTGCCAGGACTCATACCCAGAGTTCATAAAACGATCCGTTACCTGAAACAAAGTAAACTTAAATTAGAAATAGAATTTAAGTATCCGCTAATAACAAAATGATCATCTAACGGAGCATAATTTAGTCCAACTATTTATTGACAGTCCATGTCAAATCAATACAATTATTTTCCTATCGCGCGCGGCGTTTAGCTAATGTAATGACGTCTACGTGTGAGTTCCCTCGAAGCCTACAGTACAGTGTGTGTGAGCAGAACAGATGACAGCCCGTCTCTCTCCCACCCAAAGCACTCGTGTGAAAATCCACATACCTACTGCTCGAGCTTAGAAATACATTTGACTAACGGGCCCGCTCGTACAAACCATTACGTGTGTTAGAAAACTCTTTTATTTGCCGCACATGTGGCTAGTGTTAGAAAAAAAAACAGCGTTTGCTTAGCAAATTCTAATCTCTTCACATACTCGTGTACCAGGTTAGCAGAAGCGAGGTGGAAGTGTTCACACGTATGCCTCCGTGTGAGACATATAACACACGCCATAGCCACACACGCATCGCGTATTGAAGGGGTTGGTGGCAGTCGTACGTGGTCCCTAACCTAAATACACACAGGCACACATTTATGTTTGTAGAACGCCACCCTCTAAACAAGTGCGAAGGAGACGACGCGCTCCAAGACCGCGGGAACGTTAGACAGAGTTAGAACGACACCCCAGCTGGTAGCCAGGCAAGTCTGAGTTTGCGCGTCTTGAGGTTACTCCAAGGGTGAAAGTTCGTTTACTGCTCCCGTTATATGCGATCCTGGTGGTTGTTTTCCATTTTAGGACAAAACTCGATAAAAAAGGGCGCTGGGGTGTGGGAATGTCGTAGGCTTGAGGGAATTAGACTTAGAAGGCTTTTTGGTGGCGAGGGGTTGAAGGGTTGTAGGCTCGTGTGGAGATACGTACATGAACAATTTCACACGCACATTAGTAACGACTTGTGTGGTTAGAAAGGTAGGCTTTCTCTACACCCCGTATACATCTAACCTATACATCTACGGTTGTTTATGAAGTCAGTGCCTTGTTACTATTATTTATTCTGTGGTACGAGTGAGTCTCGAGGTTTTTGACTTCACTCATTTGAATGACAAGTGATGTGCATCACCGTGCACACATTATGTGTGCTGTTTGCCCCGATCGCCCATCGAACCGTGAAATGAACATCTAATTCAAATGCAAATAATATCAATGGCTCAATTTCATTTAAAGTCAATTGTCTTCTTTATTGCAGTTTTATTAGGCAATCTTATTCTTATACGATTTTAACTAACATGTTTGTTTTACAATGTCAAACCACAAAACACCCCGTTTTTACCTAAATTATATTTCTAATACTTGTGGGAAAATTACCCTTGATTGCTTTTTTCCATTAGTATAAAATAAAAAACCTCTTACTTTTTTGTGTGTCCCAAAAAACTAGGCTTAAACTTAATCTTTTTGTAAAAGTTTATTTTACATTTTTTTAACTATTCTTCTTTTTGCATAGTGGTGTGGCTCACCTGGTATTTGAATTTTCAGGTCGCCATAGTTCCTCTAACGTGACCTAAGGACAGCTACCTGAGATAAGAGCCGGGACCAACTGCTTAACGTACCTTCCGAAGCACTTATAAAAAGGAAAAGCTTAAGCCTATACTTCGTTTTTTTATTTTAGGCTATGATTTGACACATTTTTCTGAACGTAAAATGTCAAATACAAGCAATAAAAACGTCAGATTATGTCTGAAATTAAAAAAATGCACAAAAAAATATCATCGAAATCACATAATGTTGTAAAGGAAAAGAGATTTTTCTTTTTACCCACGTTACTATGAAGCAGTACGCTTCGACTTGCGGATCAAAGTATTCAAATCATTGTAAGCTACAGCTGTATACTTTTCTTTGTTTTTTGATTATAGAGTACGATTTGACACATCTTCCTACAGGAAAAATGACAAATACAGAGAACCAAAAAGTCAGATTATAGTCTGAAATTTATAAAAAACGTAGTACAGTAAAACAGAGCTTTTAATAACCAAAGTACAAAAAGATTCAAACAGATATCAAAATGTCGTGTCTCTTAAATAAAAAAGTAAAATAAAATGTGTCCAGAAGCCGGCATAACCAGTCTGGCAACACGTGCTCATACAGAACGCATAAATTATCGTAACACTTGTAAATAAAATCAACAGCATTCTTTTTATCACTTTTTATTTATCTGCTGTAAAGATCGGCCAAGTTATTTTCACACTTGGTAACAAGCGATCGCGGGTACAGATTGTGTCAAAGTATTTTAAAACTATAGATTTTTTTTTCTGTTTTCCATTTTTCGGTTGTCGTGTTCTAAATAAATGTTAGATTTTGCCGCACTTGCGTCCTCGACCTTTTTTAAAACCAAGCATTTTTTGTATGGGTATTATAACTACAACGAATATTTTCCTTAAATATTTATTTTATTTTGTTTTTAGTGCCTATTTGTTGTTATAGCGGTTACAGAAATACATCTTCTGTAAAAATTTCTAGATCTCTCGGTTTATGAGATACAGCGTGATGATAACAGACGGGCAGACAGCGAAGTTTCAGCAATAAGGTCCCGTTTTTACCCTTTGTTTACGAAACCCAAAAAAAAAAACAAATAATTACGCGCCATTTTCCACTCAGCGGCAAAAAACTCGAAAGATGTTTATTTATAAAAGAAACTCGTCTGCCACAAGACAAGTCAGTTATGTATGCAAGTGACAATGTTTGTCCAGCGCGGGGCACTTCGCTCAGTTTGTTGATCTAACTGTTGTATGCGTTATCACCATGACAGCGAGTAGTACTGGCATCACAGAAGCCACGGTGAGGCAATCTAGTTAAGGGCTTTTTACTAGCTTCCGAAGAGGAGGAGGTTGTCAATTCGGTTGTGGGTTTTTTAACCGACTTAAAGAAGTCGGTTAAAAAACCCACAACCGAATTGACGAAAAGAGGAGTTTATCTATTTGGATGTATTTCTTTTGTGTGTAGGTAGGTATGTTACCAGTTTCTCTACCGTCTCTGCCGAAAGGTATTCGCTTTTAGTTGGTCTAATAAAAAGTCGGTAAAGATCTGATGAGACCTCTAGAATTATGAGCAGATTAGCATTCCAGAATGCAGTAAATTATTAATTTTTCACCTCTATAGAATCAGCTCCTAAAGAACTAGTTACAGATTGATAGAACTTCTGGAACCAACTTTTTATCAGAAAATTCTTCAATAAAGTCCAAAAACCACATTAAGCTTTGCCGTTCTGCTATTTTTTAAGTTGCTCCAGTATTCTTATTTGATCTTTACTTGTGTGTTGTTCTTTCGTCTAGTTAAGGGCTTGTTCACTGAAGTGATCAATCAATGAGAAGTTTCTGGAATGAGACACGAGATGGCAGCGCTGTTGTGTAAGGCTCATCTGTAATTTATGAGCATCTCGTAGTTTACGATAATTTGTTTAAAATCATAAGTAAATTACAACCTCATGGTCCCTTATGAATTGACAATTAATTATTTTAATGGCGTTTAAATTAGAATTAAGAAGGGATGTTTTAAATTATAATGTTTAATTGGGCATAAAGTTAGGTAAATATATTAATTTTAGTGTCACAATTAGTAGGTAATAAATTATTACAAATTTATCCCTCTAGCAGTACCTAGGGTAAAAAGTTTATTTATTTATTTGATCATTCAACAGCTATTACAAAAAAATCTAAAAAAACCTTGAAATATAGCGGGCCCTGAAGCCCGGGTCTAAAAGAATATGGGAACGCTATCCTCTGCCCGTCGTAAAAGACGACCAAAAGTGGATTCTTGGTGGGAGCTACGGGGGCTTGTTACCATCCGGTCTAAGTCGTAGCGCCAAGCGGACCCATCCGTGTTTCGATACGTTGGCCAGTGCAGCCACTAAGAAAGACGGGTCGCATCTTATTCCACTGCCGTCTTCCTTCTTCTAGATGAGAGTGTTACATCTTAGACCATATCATCACTTACCATCAGATGAGAAAGTGGTCATACGCTCATACATCGTGTGTATAATATAATTAATATTATATACAGCTAATTACAGAAGAAAAACTGTTAAAACGTAATTTTCGTAGTCATTATCAAAAGAATTGTACACAATCTAAATTTAAACAAATTAATTACAATAAACTTTCTCTATCATTACATCAACCAATAAAAGTAAAACACAACTGATTTATAACGCAATAAAACTCTACATTACAAGTTTTACAAGAAACAAAATTAATTGCCGTCCTTCTCAGTACCGATTTAATTAAACACGTATACAATATTACAGGTTAAGCAACACTTGGCGCGGTCATTGCTTGGATGGGAGGCCGATAATTTGTGTCTAAATCTCATGTTTGATTAGAATAGCTAAGTTAAAATTAGTTACTGGCCGCTGCTACTAGATAGTAGCTAGTTAGATCGCGATATCATTGTGTTTGGCTATTTGTACTTTCGTTATTAATTTATACGTTAACCGATACGTTCCGGGAATGTGGAATTTTAATACTCTGCCCGGGCTCTGGTAATCCTTAAACAATTTGTGTGGCAAAAAAAAATTTCTCTCATGTGCTTTGAAAGGCAAGTTAAGTAGTAGTTGATCCCGCCTGGTTGTTATCTCTGATAGCAGTCGTTTTATCAAGTTAAAGACCTTAGGGCGACCTGAAAACTCAAACACTAGGTGAGCCACACCATCACACAAAAAGAAGAAAAATACAGTACAAACTCATTATAGGTAATTAATTGAATCTGATCCCAAACATAATTATAGTTATCGAACTAATGAAAAGGGAATAAAAATTGATAGAATGAAAGGTCACGCCTCCCCTAGCCGTTTATCAAATAAAATCCTCAAACAGAAATTAGACTCACTCATCTATTAAGAAAAAAGCTCTTTTAAATACAGACTACAGATTAAACTGTCGGCCGACTGGATAACAACCGATGTTTTTGTAAGTAAGTAAACAAAAATACAGAAAAAAACAAGTTAAACAGGTAGATAGGTAAATAGAGATATACAATAGTAAATGAGCTAGTTTATTTACATAAAAACTCGATAATATTGAATAGGTACTCGAATCTTAAATGAATCTAGCAGTTATGCCCCATGAACTTCTTGTGTCTTCTTTTTATTGAAAATCGCGTTACGAAGACACACGTACTTGTAATTGTAAGGCGATTCAACACGACATGTAAAATCTTATTGAATTAAAAAAAATGCATTTGAATTATCCGCCTAACGATGTCAACAGATCACAAAAATATGCATAGGATACATAGGACAAGTATTTACCTACCGCGAGTAATTTCACCAATAATAAAAGCCAAAATAAATGTTAAAGTAACAACTTAACTATACTATAACTATACCTATAGTTTGACTTTTACTTTCGGATGCTAACGGCCAAGAAACTCTACGTTCGATTAAGAAAACGACAAAAATTGTTGGAACAGAAATCGCTAGTCTGGTTTAGCCTCACAAGAATGCATCCCGATGGAATGCACTCTTCCTTTCACTCGCCTGCGCCCGCGCAGCGCCCGCGCCCGTCGGAACGAGTTATGTTTGATTAATGGAGTTTTTTACCACCCTTGGGGTTGAATATTGTATTTAATTAACGATCTAAATAAGATAAGGCTTAAAATTTTATTTAAGACGTGAAATCCTTTCCGGAGTGAGAATTTCGACAAACTACAAAAATTATTAAATTGTCAGGCGATTACATATCTTACTTGGTTTTTTAATAGTAGACTACGATTTCACACATGTTGCTGAAGAAAAATTAACAAATTTAAAGAACCAAAACGTCAGCGTGTAGTCTGAAATAAAAAGAGGTAGGCTTACTAATACTTATTTTTCTGATTAAAAAGCAAATCTAACACGAAAATATTTGGAAATATAACAACAAAAACTATAAAACCTCTATGAAATTGCTTTGAGCGGTAAGGCCGCCTATTTGTTCAACATTTATTTAGTTTTATTTTTATGTGTTTTAACCATTGGTGTTAACTTATAATATCTGTAATGTTGTATTGATGTTGATTAAATAATGTATTTATCTACCTATCTATAACCTACTTTCGTTATTTTTTTATTCAAAATTTATAAACAAAAATAATTAGTGATTGATTTAATGGTTAGTAAATTAAATTAACCTTTGGTGCTAAATGTTAATTTACTAACCATTAGATTATTAGGTACATGCATAGTCATGCATGATAGATATAAGTTTTATGGCATAAACATATTTTTTGCTCTAATGTCTTTATCCAGGGAGGAAAATTTAAACTACGTTTGTATGGAAAAAGAGAATGGAGATTATCCTCTTAATCCTAAAGTCAAATAAGGCAAAAGCAACGATTTCGCTCCTGTGATATAAATGTAGATACATACCGTACATACATACGCATTGTGCTTCGTATGAAACAACTCTAGGATTGTTATGATAGCCTAGTACTTGGAGGCAGAATACGTTACGTCACCGTTTCGTCACGATACGTTAGGGGGCGTGAAACGTACCCGTACGTAACGTGAAGGCTTTTCGTCACGTAATTGTCTAGATTTTCTTCTGTTTTCGCGATGTTAAGTTGAAATTAAACTAAATTTTTCAGTTTTAATCGCGTGGTCTTTATTTCTTTTAGTATTGTTTCAATGCTCAGCGTTTCGAGACCTATAAAGGTCTTTTCTTCAGGATTGACAATTCAATGCTAAAAGTAATAATCATCACCTATTAGAGAGCGGAAACCGCGGGTCCCAGCTAGTCTTCACTAGTCATCAATTCCTATCAAATACAGGTAAAAATAAACAGTAGGTAACCGAAGAAAAATAAATAGCAAAGTCGGCCTTGGTACGTGTTCATCGATTTGTTAATATTAACTGTCTGTCTGGAATGTGAGAGTAAGTAACTTTTGTATGTATGTAGGTACTGTGTTCTACCCGCGAATTCTATCTGCCGGCCTAAAGAAGTTGTTTGAGGAGATTTGTATTAGGAATTGTTTTAGGAATTGATTTATACTGTGTGATTCGTTGAGGGTAATCAAAGCCGTTTAACTACAAACAACGCCAAGACCCATATTTGCCTTAGATGGCAAACCTATCTAAGGGTGTTGTTTGATACGTCCAAGAGAACTTTTTATTCTACGACTTTGGAAAACAGTCTTTTTAGGGTTTCGTAGCCAAATGGCAAAAAACGGAACCCCTAAAGATTCATCATGTTTTTTAGTAAATTTTGATGTGTTTTGACTGGAAATTCGGCCATTTTTCAAGTAGAGGCACAGAATACATAAATAGTACAAGTAGTAGAGGCAATTCATGTTTGGCATAGTAGTCAAACTAAATCCCACCAATATTAAAACAACCAAAAGTTTAGATGTTTGTTTGTTGCTTTGGATCTTTGTGTATAACTCACACAAAAACTATACTGATCTAATTGAGATAAAAAATAGTATGCAAATAACTGGAGATCTGAATTAACACTTAGGCTACCTACTAAACATCTTAATTTTTTTCGAAAAGTTCTTTAATTTTAAAAGTTGTAGGATAAGATTTGATCGCTCTACGTCAAGTGCAGGGTTTGTCTCCACTGATACCGTTATCAGTTTCCAACAAAATTAAAAGTACCTACAACCCGTCCCAGAATATCCTCCCCGAAACCCATGGTATTAATGTTTTTTTTATTCCACTTGGACAGTATAGTAGGTGTTCCGTATGATTCCGGGATTCATCGAGCTTTGATAACACGTGAATAAACATAATTTCCGCTACACTAAAGCTGTGGTACACTAAAACTGTTTTTGGAAACAATAAACATGCCGGAAATCAGGTTAAAGTCATTACTATTCTATTACTAGGAATCGGTTAAGGATCTGTGAATTAATCCAAGTTTAGTTCGACTTTTCGTAACTACTAAACTATTGACTTTATGTTCTACTATCTGCGCCCCGCGGTTTTAACCGCGTAAGTCCCGAAAGAAGCCTAAATCTTAATCCAGATTTTCAGCTATCTGCATACCAAGTTTCATCGTAATCGGCTTAGTAGTTTAAAACTAAGAAGTAATAAACATATCTACTAATATATACAAGTTTTCACCATTATAATATTTTAGAGTAGGTATTATATACTCGTAGTAGGATATGTTTTTATAATAGTTTCGACACATACAAAGAAAAGCGTTGTATATTCTATTTCTATTTAAAGTTCTATCGATAATCGTAAGTTAATCGAGCAATTAGTGGTTTGATGTACCTACTTAATGGACTCCAATTGTATCTTATGTTTGTATGTTGTTTGAACTATAGTATCGATATTTTAGGAACATGTTGCACACACAATGTTACATTTCACTATTTTTATCACAGAATATAACCATAGAAGCGCCAAAGCGCGTACCGAGATTACTTTTTATCCTGATATTCCCCTTTTATCCTGAATTCTCCCCGTGCGGTGACGGATAAACTGCTCGGTGGGTTTGTGTCAGGCTCCTGCCGACCGTAAAATATTGCCAAATCTATTTGCGGTATGGTCATTGGTCAATGATGATTTACCTACTGTGCCGATCCCAAGTAATTTGGGGTTCTAGCGGACCCCGGGCTCCCGTGAGGGATGCACCCGGGAACGTCGCTCAGATGAGAAGGTCGCCTTTATATTAGGTACAAGCATTAAAAGTCAACTGAAATAAACTCCCATATTTCACGTGAAAAAAGTTTAACTGTAGTATTTTATAATACCAATCTTATAAGATTAGATTAGATTCTTCTTAGAATTAAAGACCGCGTGTTAACAAAAATAAATCCATACATTTGTTTATCTTTAGGGAGATTAGAGCTTTCAAATGTTTACATTTCTTTTTTTATATCAAAGCTTTCACTTGTCTTGTTCTAGATAAAGATAGGTATCTGTAAAATCCAATAAATACCTACTTAGTAAAAATATCACCGACAAACGTCACAATCTTATAAAAGAAATCAAACTTGGTAACGTTTTATTAGGGTTCCGTATCCAAAGGGTAAAAACGAGACCCTATTACTGAGACTTCGCTGTCTGTCGAATGTATGTCCGTCCGTCTGTCACCAGGCTGTAGGTATCTCATGAACCGTGATTGCTAGCCAGTTGAAATTTTCACAGAACATGTATTTCTGTAGCCGGAACCATTCGTGCACGAGTCCAACTCGCACTTTGCCGGGTTTATTAAATTTAGTAGTGTTTGATTATATTTCACAGAAATCTTTTATTTATAGATTGAAAAATCAACCCTAAGTACTTGTACTATTTATCTATTCTGTGCCCTAAGCAAGCACATCCCTAACTCAAATCTTACAAGCTGATTAAGAACTGGAATTATAATTATGTTCTGTTTGAAATCACTATTTTGATAATAAAAGTGTTATTTTATACAGAGCGAAGCGAAGGATTCTAGATTACAGCCGAGCATAGCGAGGTAGGTATTCATGCACACGAGGCACACGTGCGGAAGCTTTCTGAACGAGTTCCACACCCGGAATTATGGATATTGCCGCATGATACGCCCGCGCCCAATGAACCCTTAGGTAATAAATACATCACACTATTATAAGAACATAGATTTATTATGTACTTAATATCTAGACTGTGCTTGTACATAAAATAAAACGTAAAGTTTGGAATATAGGCGACATCGAGACAGAGATCAATCTGAGAGCACGTCCGGCCCGCACTTGATGCGTCCATAAAACTTTATAGGTCCTGGATGGACAGCAAGGACTTCAAAGGGCACTGTTGTAAACTTGATTGGCAGCGGCACTAAAAGTTGACTTTAGGACCTGTGTACCTCTACCGTGAGTTATGATATGGTATACATTGGCCGCCCGTTGTGCCACACTAGATGTAAGTTTCTTTTTGTAATATTTGAGTAATTTATTTGTTGGTACGATAAAGCATTATCTATCTATCTTTATATAGGTATTGGGGACAGGAATATAAATTGAAAGGGATTGTTCTAGATTTTTGATTTTTAAGAAAACATAACCTCAAAATGTTTAACAAATTGTCATCGTCGTCATCAATGGGTGTACAGCCCTCTGTGGGCCCGAGCCTCCTTTGACGCTTTCTTTCATTCTTCCCTATCCAACGCCGCTCTCTTCCAGTTCTCAAAGCCAAGAGTTTTAAGGTCTTTGGTAACTTCATGGTAACTTACTTACTTTGTTAACCTAAGTCAGTGTCAGTGTTGGACTCAAGCAAACGTTTCGGTACCCTGTCCGACTTGTCCGTATTTCCAAAAGTAGTAAAACAAAATTTAACCATTGCAATGTCAGGAGGAGAATTAGTCCGGTCATAATATGCATGAGTACGCCACGTATATATACATTTCTATAGTAATGTTAAAATATTTAATAATTTATTTATTTATAAAACTTTTACAACTTTTTGAATCGTTATATCTCAAAAACGGTGGCTCGTAGAAAAAAAGTATTAATAAATTTTTGTAGATAATTTTATGATCTACAACTTTTGTCTGAGGTATTTTTAAGATAAAACTTACCGTTTTGCTGAAAACCGCGAAAAACTCTTTGAAAACATTTTTTTTCTCACAGGGGGAAAGATGGGGAACTTTTAAATTTTATTTTTAATGATATTTTAAACAATCTCACCGATTTTCAGCTTGGTGGGAATTTATGTAACTTTACTCTTATTTTTTGGTCTAATTTGACCGGACTAAATAGGAATATAACAACTCGTAGTAGGGGTAAGTACATGTTCATGTCTCCCGTAAAAGGATTTGATAGTTGTTACGAGGGGTTTGTGTAGTTGTAGTTCTTGGAACTAATGCGGTTTTACCTGTATAAAATGAAGTATTAATAGCTGAGGTCTAAGTGTCAAATTAATATGAAGCTACATCGCAATCGGTCCAGTAGTTTTGTCGTACATTAGGATTCAGCCTATATTTAGGTAATGCCTGGTGCGATTATTCCTTTGATGAGTGACTGAAATAAGGTGTGTGCCAGAAAACATTTTTACGAGCTAATCCGAGCTTCGGAAGGCACGTTAAGTTGTTGATCCAAGTCAAGTTAGAGGCCTTATTAGCGACTTGAAAAACTTTAACACTAGGTGAGCCACATCATCATACGAAAGAAGAGGAAACGTGAAACCTAGATGGCGCTAAATGTGCAATCCCTTAGCAGGCTTCGGACATAACATGCTTCGGATGCAACTTATCAATATCATCCACTTGTCGTATCGCCACAGACATAGAATAGGTATAACTGTGCCTATTGTCAATCGGACTTGTCCGTGTTCCGATACGTAAACCAGTGCAGCCACTAAAGAAGACGGGTCGAAACATATTCCTCTGCCGCTTGCCCTCGTTATCTTGTTAAGTGGACTCAATTATGGATATTTTACATCTAAATCGCTGGGTTTGATGGCTATTCAGAAAGCTATCACCTTCACTGCTATTAGATGTTCATTACGGCTAGGTACTGTAATTTTGTACGGCGATTATAGTACTATTACTGTACCTATAAATAAGTATAAAAAACCGGCTCAGCTTTTGCAGTTCGTGCAATTTATTAAGTGCTTTTTTAACCTTTTAGCGTTTTAACTCAGAGTGCCGAAGATCGTGCGAAGTGGAGACGTAAAATTAGGAAAGCGGACCCCGGGTTCTCGAGAGAGATGCAACCGGGAACAACGCTCGGATGATGAAGAGCGTTTTAACTCAGCGTGAAAATAGAATTCAGCTCGACATTAACTTTTCTATATGCCTACCTCCAAATTTTCAAATTTAGGATCCTGATTTGGCAAATTATTTTCCCTGCTTGGAAACTCTTTGGGCCCTCAATCAACTACCTAATTAGGTAGGAACCTATATAATTTAAAAACTCTTGTCAATATAAGTATACATATTTAAATTCTTACTGAACTAAGTATCACCACTAAGGTTAGTTAAGTAACCTATTACGGTGAAGAAAAACATATTTTACCTAATAGGTATACCCGTGAAACCAGCGACTTAAAATTACGTACAATGACCCAATTATAAGGCTATTTATAAACTATTTATAAAACTTTCTTTACATTCACTAATTTGTAATTAAGAAGTGTCTTTGATCTTCGTGTACCAAATATCGATTTAGTAAGTCTTGCGCCTACCTCTACAGTCGCGTGGGAGCGACTTGAAACGCATTTAAAAATGCATCAACGCATATCGCCCTATCCACATTACTTTAAATTTTGCGCTAACTTCTACCTTATTCAGTCGTATTAAGACCTAAAATAAGTATCGTTAAATAACTTAAGTTCCTTATGGGTTGGTCGGTAAGAAAAAATGGAACAAGATTTTTTGTTGATTACAGTGTTAATTAAGAGATGTCGTTTGTCAACGAAACCCTTATTTTTTATTCGGGATTAGAGAAAGTTTAGCTATGAATTGACAAATATTTATTTAAAAATGAAACCGGATAAGTACCTGTGGTTTAGGGCAACGCGTAGCGTATAGGGTTCCGTAAGCAGTGAAAGTTTAGACTTATATTGACTAGTGAAGTGTGACTAGCTTTTTCGCTGAAAATGAAACCCCAGAAATCAATGTTATAATTATGACTTTTTGGGATGCTGAAAATAGGAGGTGGACGACCGACGAAGGGCGCTCGAATAGGTACCTACGACATTTATATGATGCGATGTGACTTTGTTAGTTTTTTGAACTTGTATATACCTACTTGCACAGTTTACCTAGTAGTTCGCGCCAAGGCGCCTGATAAATCGTAAATCATTAATTGGATATGTCATTAGCATCACATTATATTGGCAAGTCAAAACATACAATAAAGGACAGCAAGTAGGGCATGCAATATCGGAAGGTTTTCAATCTCGGGACGATATCGATATTAAGAGCTCAATCCCGGGATCCCGGGATTGATACTGAGATTTTAGATATCGTTAAAAAGGCGAATTTAATACAATAAAAATGTGTTAAATTTAAAATATTTAATATATTTAATACTCTAGTGGTTTCATTACGTAAATAAGTTACCCCGAGGGCCGTCCACCCCATCATTTTGGAAATATGGCGGACAAATACCCTAAACCCGAAAGTGTCTAAACTTTCGCGCCAAATTCTAGGCGCACCACTAAAATGATGTTAGCAGAAAAAAATTGCATGCGAGCTTGTATAAAAAATAATTGTCTTAAAAATTGCAATGAATCACGTTACTTTTATTGTTTTAAACATTTTACCAATTCCCTACGCTTCTAAATCTTTACAGATCTCTTCCTCAGGGGTAGACTAATTTGGGTTTAATTTTAATAGTTCCATTCAATCATTCCATGAGGAAAAATATAGCTAAAAACCTTAATTTATACCCAAATAGTAAATTGCTCAAATCTCGATATCGGATCACTCAATCCCGGGATTATAATATCGAACTTTTGCGTCCGAGATCCCGGGATTACGATATCCCGGGATCCCGGGATTCATGCCCTAACAGCAAGTACTTTCCCATGGGATATCCGGTTTTAGTCAAAGGGCTCAAGTGTCAAATGAGTTTGACAAATCCCGGTGAAGTCGCAGTCTTATGCATCTATCACGAAACTTACATACTCCTATATGAACATTGCGAAGGGAACGTTTATATAAAATCAACTAGCTGACCCGGCAAACGTTGTTTTGCCTTATAAATTATAGATAGTAGCCGATTCTCAGACCTACTGAATGCGTATGTGAAGTTTGGTGGAGATCGGTGAAGCCGTTTCGGAGGAGTACGGTAACTAACACTGTGACATGGAAATTTTATATATTAGACTAGCAGCGCCCCGCGGTTTCACCCGCATAAGTCCCGATCCCGTGGGAATATCGGGATCAAAAGTAGCCTATAGCCTTCCTCAATAAATGGACTATCCAACCCCGAAAGATTTTTTCAAATCGGACCAGTGGTTCCTGACATTAGCGCGTTCAAACAAACAAACAAAAAAACAAACAAACTCTTCCGCTTTATAATAGTAATATAAATATAATAGATAATATATTTTTAAGCTTGTTGATCCCTTATTCGTTTAAATTACAGGTTTTATAACAGGTGATAGAGTAGTAATTTCAGACCCCACACGATTTCTAGGAATATTTACTACAGCTAATAATTTAGGTAGGATTAAAGTAAATGTTATTCTTAGCCGGAAAGGAGTAAAATAAAGCCTACAACTTTATTAAATTTATACCTATAGACTTTTAGTGAACTTTAAGCAACATCCCTTAATTAGAAAAACGTTTATTTGTTTAAATTGCCATTTCAATATCATAACTTGGAATTGAAATTCATCTTATTTTTATTACCTTAAATCTATATACTAACATTAAGAGGAAATATTCAATTGTTTGTAACGAAAAACTTCGAAATGGACTGTTTTACCCGACTACGGCGAAAGGAAGGGCAGTTTTTGGCATTCTATGTTACAAACTACCAAATCCATTTTAATTTTACCCTGATTTCTTTTTATGGGCTCTCAAGAAAAGTACCTATCTATCTAGTCAAGGTCTAAGGACCTAGGCTTACCCCGTGTTAACCTAAGCCAATGAAACGGAAAGCAATGTCGGTGGTCGACGCCGACGTAACGGTCGGACATCTGATACTGCACCATGTTAGCTTGAAGATGTAGGGGAATTGGAGTGGACGATACCGCACCAGTCGGGCTACCGTTAGTTAGTGGTTTACATTTGTTTATAAGTAGGGTTACTCTATGCATAGACATAGACCACTCATTTATTGCATCACAAAATACACATCTACAACACTATTAAGAGGACAGTGTTGTTCATGTGTATTCGACTACGTTTGTATGTCTTTCTCCATACAAACGTAGTCGACTGTTTCCTCCGCTAGGAGTATAAGTGTTCGGTGGTTTCCTCCCTGGATAAAGACATTAGAGCAAATATGTTTGAGTCATAAAATCTATATCTGCCATGACCATGCTCCTACGTTTTGGTTCTAATGAGAATTCTAATAAGAAAAATTTGAAAATGAAAAAAAATCAAAACGTAGGGCTTTGGTGGTCATGGCTGATTATAGGACGTATGGCATAAACATATTTTTTGTAGGTAACAACTGAGGTGAGGAGTAAGCATGTGCGGTAATGCAAAAGGGGTTGCTCAGTGATAGATTTACTTGCAGAAGCAAAACAAAGCATTGATTTTCAGCTTTACCCATCTTATAATTAGGTACCTACCTATATTTTTTACACAATTCCTGATAATTGGTCAGTAGGTATTTAAGTTTGTTAAAGCCACTCTCCCTTCTGATTGTAACAATTAAGAGGAGTATATACGCCAACGACCTTGAAACTGAAAGTCCCTGTCGGCCTCATCGAAAATTGTTGATTATTTCATGACGGAATGTCGTAGAACTTTTTTTTGAGCACAGATTGTAGGTGACATTATTTCCTACATTTTGGTGTAGTTTTAAGACAAGAACCTCCTATTGGTGCAAAGCCTATCCAAATTTTAGACAAAAAATGTCTGATTTGGCTAAAATGTCGATAGGCTTCAATACGTTTCGACATATTTGTATGGAAACTGCACTAAAATATCGGAAACAATGTCGCCTACAATCTGTACACAAAAAAAAGTTTTGCGACATTCCGTCATGAAATAATCAACAATTTTCGATGCGCCCGACATGGATTTTCAGTTTTTCAGAATAGGGCCCTTAAAAGAACACACCTACACATCGAACACTGCTTAAAGATCAAAACTGCATATTTGCTATGCACGCACACTTGGAGCTGACTTAGATCATCATGTTTTATTTAAAACATGATTTAAACTCATTATTTACACTTCCCATAAGCTTTGATGACTCAATACAAAACTTTATTATAGTGCCCACCTTGGGCTAAATTACAAAAAAAAAAACAATAAAAAAAAACACTAACGTGACTTAGTAACGCGTGCGCATATGGAGTACAGTCTTTGAAGAAATCGATGTACCTTATATTATTATACCAATAAGTTTTTATTTTATTTTATTACTTCAATCAGTTCCTTTTCGAAACGCAGGTCAATTTCACTGTTCCAAAATTGATACACATTAATTAAAAATACTACCAACATTTGACAAGTACCGAGTCATTATAATTTCCTTAAAATTATTCAGTAAGTAGGTAGGTATACGTCAACTTTTAGGCCGTTTGTATTTACCAATTAGGTATTGATTTAATAAATGTAAAAAAAAACTGTTAGGTACCTTATATCTCTCAAACTGTTTATATGGATGTTGCCATTCATCTTAGCAACATAAGCTACAAACAACCTTAGTAACATTTTCACTAAAATCCCACTAACACAATCTACGGGCAAGCAAAGTTTATCCATTACGCGTAGAGCATGCAGTGTGCGAGCGAGATACAAAATTCACATCACACGATATCTCTAACGATAAATAATAATAGTGCATCCCTCCCGCACCAACACTGGCTTAACAAGTCACTGGATTACTTCTGCCAACTTATAAGCGCCTAGTACACCAATACTAGTTCATTTTACTTGGTGGCAGCAAAGTCTTTCCTTTTGCCCGTATAACTCTAGATCCCATGGAATATTGGGATAAAATAAAGTCTATAAATAAATTCAAGTAACCAGCTATCTTTTTTGAAAATTGCATAGCAATTGATTCAGTAGTTTTTGCGTGAAAGAGTAACAAAAATATTTGTCTTTGATTTGTATTTTATTTACGTGTATTGGCTAAGAGAGGTAGAAATGGGATCATTTGAAAAACTGTTTTTATAAGTTGAATCTCGATTTACTCCTGGTTTTTTAAGGATTTTGTAGTCAACAAGAAAGATCACAAGATCAACAAGATTTTGTAGTCCGTTTGTCTGTCTGATCGCGGCTTAGCTCATAGATGCTGAGTACTAAACTAAGAAGCTAAGCATAAAATACTTGTTCCCTTTGAGAATGGAACCCGCAACGTTCTTTTTCGCAGCCGTATATACCCGACTCGCCACAAAGGTGGGTCAGCTTTTGCACGTCAGTGTACCTACTTTAAATCGTTTTTGAACATTATGAATATTCTTCATTCGTTATCGTTATCTAGTCGTTATTAGAATAAATCGTATCAAATATTGCCTCAGAATACATTCATACATAAACATAATACACCAAAGTTAGCCCTTCTCTAAACTTAGTGGATAATCCTGTCCTAATGATATAACGATAACGAATGAAAAACATTAATTGAGTGCAAAAATGTTTGGAAGTACACCGACATGCAAAAATAGGTTTGAGTACTTAGGTACTTGTGACTTTAACTACAAACTCTTTGGCATTTGTTGAATATTTTTCTTTAAATATTATGTGGGTAATTTTACATTTCGTTTTATTATTTGGTAAAAAATAATAATTGACTTAGGTACTCTTCTCGTAAGTAATTTAACTTCAGTAAATAAGCATTTATACGAAAAAGTGTAAAGGAAAAGATCAACTTTACGAAAACAGTTTTCTATTGATCCCGTCTACGTTTATATTTAAAAAAAAATAACAAGTTCAAAGTTTTTGTCACACTTTTACGCAAAAACTACTGTTTCAATTTCAATTAAACTTTGCTCGTATATAATTTGAATCTTAATTTAACAGAGAAACTTAATTTAATCCCGAAATTCCCAAGGGAACGAGACTTACACCCGGTAAAACAACAGGGTTCAGCTAGCAGCAAATTAATCGAATCAGTTTAATGTACTAGGTGCGCATAAGGCATGAGAAGTAAACCAGCGTCTTGTTAAACTGATGCATGCGGCGATCATTCAGTTGGCGCAAATTAATATCGAATGAAATTCATAATGTGCAAAATACTTTCATGCAAAAGTACTAGAATTTTATAATGAAGTTGGTTCATTATTTTGTTTATGTAGTTTTAGCGGGATTGAGAAGAAAATAGGTGTTCCTGTTTATTAAACTTCGGTCCTTTAGATTAATTCGTTAGTAGAAGTCAGTGAAGATGCTGTAGTAAGTAATTTACGTATTTTGGCAACATATATTAAGACGCCCGGAATAGACAGCGCGGTGCAGGGCGCGGCTGGGAATACGGGAACTCATTCCAATCCCGTCTCTTTATGTCTTCTAAGTAAGGTTCCGTGCCACATCTTAGATCTAAAGTTACTGGCATTACGGTGGATTATTAGTAGTGATGGGCCGACTAGGGGTTCTGCCGACTAGCAGACTAGCCGACTAGTCGGTTCCAAAATTGCCGACTAGTCGGCCGACTAGTCGGCAATGCAGTTCATTATGATTTCGGGATATTTGGGTTAATCATGATCACTCGGCGATTGTAGGTATTTTTGGATAAATTTTCACTTCGAATGCTGTTGCGAAACTTCCAAAAAATGGTTAAAATAAAAGTTGGAAAAAAAAATGAATGGAGCTGAGGCTAAGTAATAACATTTTAAATGTATGATGTTTAGATGATGTATGTAGGCTATGACGTTTTGTTAACGTTTTTCTGACTACCCACCTTCTAACTGTTACTACTAATTCAATAAATATTGGTTTTATTGCATAATTGTTAGTTGACGACTAGTCGGCTTTCCCGACTAGTCGGCGACTAGTCGGCCCATCTCTAATTATTAGTCAATTATTAATTGGCTACATATTTTAAAAAAAGTCCTAGTGAACGAGAACTGTCAACGATTAAGTCCGCAAAAACAACTTGAACACGTCTTTGTTTGTAACTCTGCCTTTTTATCCATACAAAACAAATTCACCTAAATCAAGGTGATAATTTTACGCCAAAATATGTACGATTAGCCCAGGACTAGTTGGTTTATTTGCATATTCCCCGCTAAAATGTCCCCACCAGTGGGGATTTGACAATTTTCAAAAACACTTTTCTTTTTAATCCTGGTTGTTGGAGATTATGTCAATAAACCGACTACCTCGTTAGTTATTCCTCGTCCTGCGAGTAAGGCCAAGTCCTTTAAAATTATATCATAATTTAGTTTAGGTATCGGGCCATTGAAAAGAAAATACAATTTGCCTTTAATTACATAAACTGAAATATTAGGTCCTTACATATGAAATTGGCGTTTTGTCGTACTGGCCACTTTGATCGCAAATATCTCTTCTTTGGTTAGGGATTCCAATTTCAAATTTATACAGCTATTTATTCATACATTTGTATTTCGAAAACCGTAATTCATTTGTTTTGTCCTCGTTTACCAGCACTGGTACCTCGTGTTACCAGTGCTGCAGAAACGGCTCGAAGGATTAATGATGTGTATGGCGGCGGTGTCGCAAAAGAAAACACAGTGCGTTTTTGGTTCCAACGTTTTCGTTCTGGAAATTTCGACCTGCAGAACAAGCCCCGTGGACGGCCGGAGACTAAAGTTGCTAATGAAGAATTGAAAGCTATTGTGGAAGCAGATCCATCGCAAACCACGTCCGAGTTAGCTGCAGGCTGCGGTGTTAGTGATAAAACTGTTTTAATCCACTTGAAGCAAATTGGAAAGGGGAAAAAGCTTGAAAGGTGGGTACCTCATGAATTGAGTGCAGCAAACCGACAAACGCGCGTCAACTGCTGCGTTACATTACTCAACCGGCACAATAATGAAGGGATTTTAAATCGGATCATTACCTGTGATGAAAAGTGGATCCTGTACGATAATCGGAAACGCTCATCGCAATGGCTGAATCCTGGCGAACCAGCCAAATCCTGCCCCAAGCGAAAATTGACTCAAAAAAAGTTACTTGTGAGCGTTTGGTGGACTAGTGCCGTTGTCGTTCACTACAGCTTTCTTAAATCTGGCCAGACGATTACAGCAGATATCTATTGTCAGCAACTGCAAACCATGATGGAAAAGCTAGCTGCTAAACAACCGAGGTTGGTCAATCGCTCTAGGCCACTGCTGCTTCAGGACAACGCTAGACCACACACTGCACAACAGACGGCTGCCAAATTAGAGGAGCTTCAATTGGAATGTCTAAGACATCCACCGTACTCCCCGGACCTGGCTCCAACAGATTACCATTTTTTTCGAAATTTGGATAACTTCTTGCAAGGGAAAAAATTCAACTCCGATGGGGCAGTCCAAAGCGCCTTCAAAGATTTCATTGCTTCTCGTCCTAATGGTTTATTTAGTAAAGGGATCAATGAACTACCTATGAGATGGCAAAAGTGTATAGATAGCAATGGTACATACTTTGATTAAATAAATATATTATTATTAAAAAAAAAGACTTTATGTTCCTCCCTTACAAAACGCCAATTTTATATGTAATGACCTAATATTATCCAATAAATCTCTTTGAAGAGAAAATGCCGCTACAGTTAAACGCTCATTAATATCTACCTTGCCTACCTTTAGATACCTTTACATTAGCGTGCTCCATCTTAGACCACACCGATTTTCACCGTCTGGCCAGATAGTAGTACTAAACATACGACACGGTTTCAGTTTTAACTTATCTCTTACTGGGTTAAACAAAATGCAACTAAAATAATCTAGGTCAAGTTTTCGTTGCCCTTTCACGCAAAAACTTCTGAACCAATTGCGATTAAACTTTATATGTAAATAGCTAGAAACTTGATTTAATACATAGGCTAATTTCTACCCCAATATTCCCACAGGATCGAGACTTATTCTGTGTAAAGCGACAGGGTTATGCAAGCGGCAAATAAATTGAACCAGTATACTGTACTAGGCGCACATAAGTACCAGTAGTAACACTGTACCTTGTTACACCGCACCGGTGTATGCCATGCGGCGATTATTCAGTTGGTGCGAAATAGTGCGAATGTATAACGAAAAAAAATTATTCATCATGTGCAAAAACATGCAAAAGGAATCAACACTAGTTATGTATTAATATAGACTACCTACCCTTTAAATGTAAAAAGTCGTAATGGATAGGTGAATGACAATCAACGAATGAACACTACAAAACACATTCTATGATTTTAATAGTATATTATGCAACTAGTGAATAAAATACGGATTTAGTGCGAGGGCCGTAGATGAATCACGAGCAAGTGAAGGATTCTAACGACTGAATCACGACCGTAGGGAGTGATTCAAGTGTTAGAATCCTGAGCGACGCCAGTGGTTCATGGCCCTCAATCTAAATCCGTACTTTATTCAAGAGTTGCATACTATACTTTATACCATGACTACGAGGAAAAAAACCGGTCAAGTGCGAGTCGGACTCGCGTCGCGTACGAAGGTTTCCGTACCACTATCACAAATTTCGGAATCCTGAAATGAACACTGGAGCGGCAACCAATCCGTGAACGCAACGCGAACGTTAAAATTTATTTTACCACTGGCGCCAGTCTCAATGCATCACTAGATAGTAAAAAGTGCTAGGTGCTATGTCAAAATCACATAAAAGTTTTTTTATCCATTTGTTGTTATAGCGGCTAAAGAAATACATCTACTGTGAAAATTTCAACTGTCTAGCTATCACAGTTTATGAGATAAAGCCTGGTGACAGACGGACAGACAGACGGCAAAGTATCAGTAAAAGTGTTCCGTTTTTATCCTTTGGGTACGGAACCCTAAAAAGAATTTGTATGTCGAGTATTCTTAGCGCAAGGAGTTTGTATCAAGTTTTTTTTCACGCAAGGAGGTTGTATATGCATTTAGTTAGATGGACGACGAGTAAATTGTGTTCTAAATTCAAAATTCAAACAGCGTGAGTAAAAGTCCATTTTATTCACTGTTTAGCGTGAATAAAATAAGCTTTTAAGAGTGTGAGTGGTATAAAGTATGTTTTACTCCGCTGCTGCTGCTATTCTAACAACGTCAAAATAAATTCATCTAATCAAGGTTAATAGTTAGGAGTGGTTTTTATAACTCCTTCACTTAAAAATTACTATACAAATTGAAATGAATCTTTGTATGTGGATTGACAAGAATTTCAATTAATTTATATTGTGCTTTTTATTTCAATATTCCCACGATTAATGCATATTATGAAACTAGACCTACTGTCGTTTTTATATATTTTAGTTATAAGCGTGCTACATCGTAGCCTTGTAAAACGCTCGCATATAAAATTATGAGTTCCAATCGTGTTAGTTTAAAAAGTTTAGCATTATTGATATCTGTGTTTTACTCTGCTGGTTCTAATTCACACGTCATATAGGTGAAGATTTAGCTATTGTTTTTGTTTCTTTTTCAAGCTAAAACTACTGAATAAATTGCGATAAAACTTTGCATATAGATAAATGATTACTTCATTTAACAGACATGCTAATTTTAATTGCGATATTCCCGTGGGATCGAGAGTTATGTGGGGAAAACGAAAAAATCTACTGTAGCAAATAATATTATAAACCAGTATGATGTACTAGGCATATATAAATAATCATAATCCAAATAGCCGTGCGAGCAAGATCTTTAGTCAGATACACTAAATGTTAGGTAGCTTTAGGCCTTGTCTAGACTATGTGAATTTGGTGCGAATGATATAAACGAGACAAAATTAAAAAGATGCATGATGTGCAAACATGTTTTAATATAAATTACATGACATGAAAAATAGGTAAGTACTTGTGACTTTATGCAATAGTTAAAAGTTTAAGGGTCACTTGCAGAGTTTGCTAGTACAAGGACTAAGTAACTAGTACCGCGCTATTTTTACAGTATAGAAAGTTAGCACGGGACCAGTATTCCCTGGATTAGGAAGCTCTGCCAGTGAAGCTGAGTCCTATTAATTTCAAAGGACTTGGCCTCAGTTCAGTCCTTTAGTTTCTTGAGGGGTAAATGCTGCTTTTGGTAGTAAGAGATGCAATAGCCCTTTATCACCACTCTCCGGCGCGCGGCGTAAATCATATAATATGATTTGTACGTGTTCCGAATTTCAATACTTAGATCGTAGCAGCCACTTGGGAAGATGGCTTGGAACTTGTTCCACGACTATCTTCCTATCGTTTAGCAAAGAGTGCTATATCATAGACTGCATTGTCACTTATCATGGGTGTAATAGTCGTCAAACGCTCACTCTAATAAGTAGTTTGGCTGCCCGACTTCAGATTACATAACAGATAAGTCGGTGGCACTGTACGTAGGCGAGGTTATTTTATGTTTTTTTTAAGTCGGTTTTTAATTTTTTTAATTTTTTTTTTTAAGTCGGTTTTTAATTTTTTAAATTATTTTTTTATTTCATCCTTTTTAGTATACCTACTTTCAACTACCACTAAAATCATTAAAATTGTATCCATAACTTTAACCATTGAGGAGTTCTGTGATGAGAAGGTGGTTTCAGATGTGGAGACTCTGAAACCATATTCTTATTCATCGGTATCTATTCTTTATGGCCTTATTCCACTGGTGAAAATCAAAAACTGAGCACTTTGCTGCACTCTCGAGGTGCAATCCTGTTTATCACTCCGAAGATCCTCATCCGATCTTCACCAATTTTTTATGGGACCAACTGTGATATATCTCCTTTCAAACAAAAAAAGAATTATCCAAATCGGTTCAGGCATCTTCGAGCAATCGGGGAACATACATAAAAAAAAAAATATCCCGACGAATTGAGAACCTCCTCCTTTTTTTGGAAGTCGGTTAAAAAAAGAATGGAAACAACAAACAAATTAACTTAGTTATACTTTGAATCACGTTTGTTAACTCAGCTCCTCTGATGAACGACTCGTCGTTCATCAGAGGAGCTGAGTTAACAATAACTTCAATAACTACAGAACCAATTATTTATAAAAACATTTAATAAACGACAAATTACATTTTTTATTATATTCTCACAGGATAGAGAGGTATGCAATTATAGTTAATTTTAAATTACTTGGTCACCTGTTAAGATAGTAGTCAAACTCACAACAACAACAAACATACTTTTTCGACACGGTTTCAGTTTTAACTTTGCTCTTACTATAAGCGTTGATCAAAACACAACTAAAACGATTTAGTTCAAGTTGTTGTTGCTCCTTCAGGCAAAAACTACTGAATTAATTGCAATTAAATTTTGTATGTAGATACCTAGAAACTTGAATGAACTCAGGGGCTATTTTTTATCCCGATATTCAAACGGGATCAAGACTTATGCTCTGTAAAGCGGGAGCTGCTATGCTAGCTGCAAATAAATTGAACCAGTAGATTGTACTAGGCGCACATAAGTTGCCAGTAGTAACACAGTACCTTGTTATACCTGTATATTGCTATGCGGCGATCATTCAGTTGGTGCAAAATATTGCGAATGGATAACGAATGAAAATTATTCAACATGTGCAAAAACATGCAAAAGTACTTGTTATTTTATTTTTGTTTCACAAAACGTATACTTAATTGTAATTGTTTATTAAAATTTGTTCATTAGGTTTTTTTCGGGATAGGAAAATATCAAGCTTAGGACAAGCTTAGGTTTATTCAACTGCGGTTTAGTATATTAGAAATATTACGTCGTTAGCGTCCTAACCCAAACCGCCAAGCGGGTTCGTCCGTGTATCAGTTGGATGGGGTAGAAACTCGTTGCATATGCATGTTGCATGCCGTATTCTAAACTTTTAGGTAAGCGTGTTATCTCTTGGACCTAATTTTCATTCACTACATGGGATCTAGTGTTTAAACGCTCATTTATAAACTACCCTTTAAATGTTAAAAAGTCATAATGAATTCGTTTATGACAATCAGCGTATCAACACTCTGAACAACTTTTATGAGTGTTTTACTTAGCTGCTGCTATTCAAACAACGTTAAAATAAATTCAATTATAATGATTTTAGAACTAGTGATTTTTCACTCCTTCACGCAAAAAATACTACACAAATTGAGATGAAACTTTGTATTATGTGAATTGATAAGAACATTAAACTTGACGATGAGCTGATTTCTATCCCAATATTCCCATAAGATAAAATCACATATTGCACATATTGGAACTAAACCTACTGCTTTTCATCTATCTTTCAGGTAAGCGTGCTACATTGTAGGCCATGTGAGACTCACATTTATCAATAATACTACATTACATTTTAAAAGAATATATTAAAAAACGAAGATGAACAACGAATGAATCGACTCAAAAAGTTAATTAGAACTCAAAAACAGCTTTAGTGACGTTTGTGCTTTACTCTGCTGCTTCTAATACAAAACGTGAAATAGGTTAAAATTTAGCCAAAAACTACTGAACCGATTGCGATATAACTTTACAGGTAGATAAATTATAACTTCAATTAACACAAGAGCTAATTTTGATTTTGATAGTCCCGTGGGATTGAGAGTTATGTGGAAAAAATGACACAACTCTGCTAGCAGCAGATACAAAGAACCAGTACGATGTACAAGGCATATATAAATCATCAGTAGTGTTATCCAGTTAGTCGCCTAGACACTGCGAGCGGTGCGAGCGAGACTATTTTGTTACGAGATACGCTGCATCTCGCTCACACACTAGGTACACAAGATACGGTGTATAATAAACCGTATCTAAGGCAGTGTGCGAGTGAGATACATCATATCTCGTAATAAAGATCTCCCGCTCGCACTGGCTAACTGAATAACTACTGATTATTTATATAAGCCTAGCACATGCTTATTCAATTTATTTGCTGCGATCAAAGTTTTGTCGCTTTTCCACATAACTCGCAATCCATGGGAATATCGGGATCAAAATTAGCTCTTGTATTCATTGAAGTTATAATTTATCTACATACGTGGAAAGTTATATCGCAATCGGTTTAGTAGTTTTTGCTTAAATGAGTCACAAAAATTATAGCTAAATTTTAAACTATTTAAAGTTTTGTATTAGAAGCAGCAAAGTAAAATACAAATTTCAACTACAGCGGTTTTAGGGGTATGTAACTTTATTTAGAAAGTCATATTTAAGTTGATTCATTGTTTGTTCTCATTAGTTTTTCAATGTAATGTTAAATATTACTTTTAAGAAAAATTAAAGTTACGTAATTTAACGCGAATTAATTCTAATTTACTATACCTCAGTAAGAATAAGAATTATCTATTGTTTTAAATGTGTTAATATATTGGTCTTAAATATGTTCTATATTAGTGCAGTCTACTCGTTTAGAGCATACAATATATTATACATTCATACATACCTCAGCTGAATAAACCCAAGCGTGTCAAATTTCCTCATCCCGAAAAAAAAACAAATGAACAATAATAAACAATTACAATGAAGTACTTCTCAAACAAAAATTAAAGTCTCAAGTACTTTTGCATGTTTTTGCATATGATGAAACATTTTCATTCGTTATCAATTCGCACCTACTGAATAATCGCCTCATAGCATACACCGGAGTAACGAGGTACTGAGTTACTACTGGTAACTTATGTGCGCCTAGTATAATATACTTGTTCAATTTATTTGCTGCTAGAATAGCACTGCCGCTTTACAGAACATTAGTCTCGATCCCGTGGGAATATTGGGATAAAAAATAGCCCATGTGTTAATTCAAGTTTCTAGCTATGTACATACAAAGTTTAATCGCAATTGGTTCAGTAGTTTTTGCGTGAAAGAATAACAAAAACTTGACCTAGATCATTTAAGTTGTATTTTGATCAACGCTTGTAGTAGGAGCAAAGTTTATACTAAAACCTTGTTAGAAAAGTATGTTTTGTTGACGGTTTGACTACTATATTACCAGGTGGCAAATGCCATTTGAAGTTACCATTTATCTATATGCGAAGTTTTATCGCAATGGTACCTTGTCCGTAGTTTTTGCTTGAAGGAGTAACAAAAACTATACCTAGCTAAATTTTAACTATTTGACGTTTTGTTCTAAGAGCAGCAGGAATATTATTGATAAGTAAGCGAGCGTTTCATATGGCCTAAGATGTAACACACTTACCTAAAACATAGAAAAATGAGTGATGTTTAGTTCCATTATGTAGGATTTTATCTCGTGCGAATATTGGGATAAAATTAGTTTAACAGTTAATTAAAGTTCTTATCAATCCATATAGGTACAGAGCTTCATCTTAAATTGTTTGCGAGAACGAGTAAAAAATAAACAAATCAAACTCAATCAAATCAACTAAAGGTAAAGTGATTAGTTGACAAACATTAAACGTGTCATAAGATGTGTTTTGGGATATATTCGTTATTGTAGTTCACTTATCCCGTTAAGACTTTTTAACATTTATATGATAATTTATGAATGTCATAGACTATTATACCAGATAGTAAATGAAAATTAGGTCTAGGCGATAGCACGTTTACTTAAAAGTTAAAAATACGGCATTGCAACAAGTTTCTACCCTATCCAACCGATACACGGACGAACCCGATTGGCGGTATAGGTTAGGACGGCGACAACCGGCGGCGGACAAACGACTTTTTCACTGATTTACGCAATTTAACGAGAATTAATTTTATTGTAATTTATGCATCGGTCAAATAAACCTCAGCGTGCCATATTCTATTATTCCCGAAAAATTAAACAAAGATTTACAATGTATAACGTTCTTACAAAACAAAAATTAAAGTCACACGTACTTTTGCATGTTTTTGCACATGATGAATAATTTTAATTCGTTATCAATTCGCACTGTTTCGCACCAACGAAATAATCGCCGCATAGCATACACCGGTGTATCAAGGTTCTGAGTTACTACTGCTAATTTATGTGCGCCTAGTACAGTATACTGGTTCAATTTATTTGCTGCTAACATAGCTCTGTCGCTTTACAGAGTATAAAGTCCTGATCCCGTGGTAAAATCGGGATAAAAAGTATCCTATGTGTTAATTCAAGTTACCAGCTATCTACATACAAAGTTCAATCGCAATTGGTTCAGCAGTTTTTGCATGAAAAAGCAACAAAAACTTGACCTAGATCATGTAAGTTGTATTTTGATCAACGCTTATAGTAGTAGGAGCAAAGTTAAACCTAAGACCGTGTCACAAAAATATGTTTTGTTGAAAGTTTGACTACTATCTGGCCAGACGGTGAAAATCGGTGTGGTCCAAGATGGAGTAAATGCATCATCTCTCGTAATAAAGAGGTCCCGCTCCCACCGCTCGCGCTGGCTAACTGGATTAGTACTGATGATTTATATATGCCTAGTACGTCGTGCTGGTGAATTTTATTTGCTACAGCAGAGTCTTGTCGTCTTTCCCGCATAACTCTCGATCCCGTGAAAATATCGGGATCACAAAAAGTTCGTATGTTAATTGAAGTTATCATTTATCTGCATGCAAAGTTTTATAGTAATTAGTTCAGTAGTTTTTGCTTGAAGGACTAACAAAAACTATAGCTTTACATCTTGATGCGTTTGACGTTTTGTATAGAAGCAGCAGAGTAAATCACAAGTAAACGTCACTAAAGCTGTTCTTGAGCTTATGTGACGTTTCTTGAGCTTGTTCTTGTTTCGTTTTTCTTAACTTTTCATTTAGATTTGTATCATATTATTATTATTATTGATAAGCAGGCGTTTCACACTACTAAACCCATCGCCGTTTCTTCATCTTTTAGGTAACCGTGCTACATATCGTAGGTAGTGGACTACGATGTAGCAAGTTTACTTAAAAGTTAGAAACACGGTAGTACAATGAGTATCTTTTCTACTACCTACATCCAATCGAAAAACGGACAAACCCTCTTGATTCCTAAATTTAAGTTTCAACTAAATTTAAATTTAAGTAAGCCAATACTCAATAAAATATTTGAATATGGCGCTATGGATTATGATGATTATGGCGGCGTCGACCGGTGGCGGCCTAACATAATCCCCAAATTACGCAAATTAAGGCGTTTTATATAAACTTTTATTCATTCATTCAATTAATTCTAGTTTATCCTCAATCAAATAAACCTCAGCGTGTCTGTCTTACACTCTTAATCCCAAGAATTTACCTAAATAAACAAATACAGAATTACTATGAAGAACGTTCTTGTCACACAAAAATTAAAAGTAAGTAGGTACTTTTGCACATTTTTGCGCACCGTGAATAATTTTCATTCGTTTTCAATTCGCACTATTTCGCACCAACGAAATAATCGCCGCAAAGACACACCGTTGTAACAAGGTACTGGGTTACTACCAGTAACTTATGTGCGCGTAAAAAGTACCCTATGTGTTAATCCAGAATTACAGCTATCTACATAAAAAGTTTTATCGCAATTGGATCAGGAGTTTTTGCGTGAAAGAGAAACAAAAACTTTTGTTTTTTGAATTTGATCAACAAAGTTTAAAGTAAGAACAAAGTTAAAACTGAAACGGTGTCAGCAAAGTATACTTTATCTGCCCAGACGGTGTGGTCTAAGATAGTCTAATTTGGCGCTCATCTAAGGGTAGGTGTAACTGAGCGTTTAACTACTATCTTACCAGGTGGTAAATTTTAGAATAAAGATAAACTTTTCGTTTAATTCAAGTTTTTATCTATTAACATATTTTTTTATACCAATTTGTTTAGTAGTTTTTGAGTAACAAACATACCCTATTGATAATAATTGTTGAACGTTGTACTCAGAAGAGCTGAGTTAACAAACGTGCACTAACTAACTAGTCCCGCGCGAATCGTACAAACTCTGACAAAATCTGTACTGGTAAATTAGCGCAGACGGGACTACTTATAGCTTTGGCTTGTTTAAAGTCATAGATAGCTACTTTTGAGTGTCAGGTACTTTACTTTAAAACATTTTTGCTCATCATGAATCTTTTTCTTTGTCTCTTTTTCTTTTCTGAACTTATTCTGAAGGCCTAACGTTGCCTAACGCTAAATTTTGGTGTATTTTCAACCGTACCTACCTCGTGCAGTGTGCGAGTGAGATACATCGTATCTCTTAATAAAGAGGTCCCGTTCGCACTGGCTAACTGGATTACTTACTACTGACAGTTTATATACGCCTAGTACGTCGTATTGGTAAAATTTATTTGCTACAGCAGAGTCTTGTCGTTATTCCCGCATAACTCTCAATCCTATGGGAATATCGGAATCTCAAAAAGTTCATGTGCTAATTGAAGTATAATTTATCTACATGCAAAGTTTTATCGTAATTGGTTCAGTGGTTTTTGCTTGAAGGACTAACAAAAACTATAGCTTGATTCGTTTGACGTTTTGAAAAGAAACATCAGAGTAAAAAAAACACTTATGTCACTAAAACTGTTCTTGAGTCGATTTTGATTGTTTTCATTCGTTTTTCATTTTGATTTGTTTAGTTAGAGTATTGAAGTTTAGAATATTGATAAGCGATTCACACCACTAAACCCACCGCCGTTTTTTAATATTATAGGTAGGTTGGTACTTAAAAGTCAGAATTATGGCAAAACAACGAGTTTCTTTTCTACCCTATATAATTAAACCACGCACGAACCCTCTTTTCTTCCTAAAGTTATGTAAGACGTTTAAAAATGATCATGTATTTGATAGGTAGGTATATATATATAGGTTTTGTGAGTCGTTATAGTTGAGTGTTTTTATGTGTTTAAAGTATGTATTGTGTTGTTTAATTGATAATTTTATTGATTATACTCGTATTTTTAATTCTGGTTCATTAATGTAATTGGTATTATAAGCCGTTTTAATTGAATAAATAAATAAATAAATAAATACTCTGTAAAATAATAATATTTAGTTTTTAGTTCCGACACCTGACTAATATCACAGCGAGCACCACCCTCCCACCGCTCTTTGCATGCGGCAAAATATACTTTAGTGGTAGTGACACCATACACCAATCATTAACCATGCTTTGAAGCAAATAAATATTATTCTTTTACAGAGAAGTTATGGAGTTCCGAAAAATAACGCCTAATACAATCAATTAGGTAGGTATATATTTTTAATGAATAAAATGACAGACACAGTTGTCATATTTTATTACTCCTGAAACAAATGAACGAATTTTAATAAAGAGTTACAATGAAGAGTTTGTCTCACAAAAATTACGATTACCTTTTGCATATTTTTGCACACGATGTATAATTTTAATTCGTTATCAATTTGCAATAAAGCGCACCAACTGAATAATCGCCGCATAGCATACCGGTATCAAGGTTCTGGGTTACTACTGCTAATTTATGTGCGCCTAGTACAGTATACTGGTTCAATTTATTTTCATGCTAACATAGCTCTGTCGCTTTACAGAGAATAAGTCCTGATCCCGCGGAAATATCGGGATAAAAACTATCCTATGTGTTAATTCAAGTTACCAGCTATCTACATACAAAGTTTAATTGAAATTGGTTCAGCAGTTTTTGCGTAAAAGAGCAACAAAAACTTGACCTAGATCATTTTACTTGTATTTTGAACAACGCAGTAACAGCAAAGTTAAAACTGAAACCGTATCAGAAAAGTACCTACCTATGTTTTGTTGAGCGTTTTACTACTATCTGCCCAGAGGGTGAAAATTGGTTTAGTCTAATATGGAGCACGCTTATGCAAAGGTAGACTATTAATGAGCGTTTGACTACTATCTTATCAGGTGGTAAATGCCAATTAGGGCTAAGATGTACAACGCAAGGTAGCGTACCCGTCTTACCCAATTGCGAACCAGTCTACGTATAGGATTTAGGATATGGACATTGGACATACTAGATTTGCGCTACGAGTCAGACCGGTGGCGATCAGTCCTTAGTTTATTAAGTTCCCAAGGTAATCTATGCAATTAACGCAAATTCATGCCAATTTAAAGTTATATCGAAATGTAATAAACCTGAGCGAGCACGCCATGATTTCATTATTCTCACCAAAATCGAATGTGCAACACACCACATGAAACACAACTTCTACAATATAATTTTAATATGAATTCTAAATAACTCAAAGACATTATTATTGTGTGGCTAAATTTATATTTATTGCAATTTTTAAATAACTAATACTTCTAGAACTTTCTAGAAGTATTAGTTATTTAAAAATTACAAGCAGAATTGAATTTTATTTAGCAAGTACCTACTTACTTGCTAAATAAAAATTCAATCACAAATACCCACACTTTTGCATGTCATGTCAGATGGTACTTTTAAACATTTTTGCACAAAATGATATAAAGTTTTTCATTCGATATCAACTCGAACCAACTGAATAATCGCCGCACGCACCGGCTTAACAAGGCACCGGATTACTTCTGATGACTGATGTGCGCCTAGTACATTATACTGGTTCAAATTATTTGCCGCTAGTAGAACCCTGTCGTTTTTACGAGAATAAGTCTCGATCCCGTAGGATTACCGGGATTTTTTTTTTGTCTATATGTCAATTCAAGTCTCTAGCTATCTGTGTACAAATATTTAGTGCTTTTAGTTAAGTAGTTTTTGCATAAATGATTAACAAAACTTTGACCGCGATCATTTTAGTTTTATTATGAACAACGCTCTAGTAAATGAGAACAGAGTTAAAACTGAAACCGTGCCAGAAGAGCTGTTCTGGTTGAATAAGGGTTTACCAACGCCATTACGGTAGTAAATAACGATAGGGTCTAAGTTGTGTCACGCTTAGGTTAAAGGTAAACAACTAAGGCCTATAGGATTTTAACATTAGGCAGCAGTAGAATGAGTTTTGATATCTCTTTTCTTCTCAATTCTTAGTAAACTAATCGAAACCGATATTTTAAACTGAACTATTTGCTAACACCGACTATAATCTTGCATTTTGCAGGTCAGATTACTTTTTTAATATTTTTGCACTTAATGAAATTTTATATTCGTTAGCAATCAGTCGCACCAAATGAATAGTCTAGACTAGACTCTAGACAAGGCCCATATGTTTTGTGTATTATCCATCACTCATTATCATATCGCCTGTATTATACCATAAGCAGTGTACGAGCGAGATGCAATATCCACGACGCACGATGCATCGTATCTCGTAATGGTACAACCAAACTATGCTCCTCGCGCCACACTCGGGCTGCTCTCATTAGAGTAATGAAATGAACTATAGACCTTGGCATAGAGTGTACCGGACCGGCGCGGCGCGGGCGAGTAACGAAGCCACAAGGCATCTCTCTCTTGCCACGCCTTTTGCGTGAGTGTATGGCTGCGCTTTATGGGGAACTCCCGCTCCCACCGACTTAGCGATGAACTAGATTGCTTCTGATAATTTATGTGTGCCTAGTACATCATACTGGTTTATTTTATTTGGTGGTAGCAAAGTCTTTTCGTTTTCCCCGCATAACTCTTGATCCCGCAGGAATAATGGGATCAAAATTAGCTCGTGTGTTAATTGAAGTTATCATTTATTTGCATGCGAAGTTTTAACGCAATTGGTTCAGTAGTTTTTGCTTGAAGGACTAACAAAAATCAGACCCAAATTATTGCCCCGATTCCTTTGACGTTTTATATTAGAAGCAGGCAAAGAAAACACTAAAACAGTTTCTGAGTTGATTTTGTATTAACTTTTCATTTAGATTTTTTAGTCTATACTAATATTATGAACAGGAAAGATTTATTTGTTTGTTTGTAACGAATATAGGTTCCTAAACTACTGGACCCTTTTTTAAAACATATTATACCAATATAATAATTATATTTCGCAATATACCCGCAGGATAAGGACTTACGCGGATGAAACCGCGTAAGTCAAAGGGTGGGCAGTGGGCAGTGGGTTTAGTTCCTACTAGTCTTCTTAAATAGCTGGACCGACCTATCGAAACAAGAAGGACCCCGCTTGTCTAAGTCCGCTTGGTGGTATGAGGCCGGTAGCGGCCGGCTCTACATAATCTTTGCCGAGTTCTACCCAAGTGTACTTGAACTCCTATTAAGCTAAGTTGTGGCTAAGTGATCAACTTGGAACTATCCTCAACAAAGTCTTGCAAAACAAAAATTCAAAATTTAATTATAAATTTTTTGGCCCAATATGCCAGCCATAAATACCTAATTTTGCATGTCAGTGACATTTTTGCATGAACATTTTTCAGTCTTCAGCCGACTGAATAAACGTCGCCACACAAGCTCCGGCTTAACAAAGCACTGGATTACTTCTTATAGCCTATGTACGCCTAGTACATTATACTGGTTCATTTTGTAAGCCGCAAGCATTGCCCTGTCGTTTTAACGGGAATAAGTCTCAATCCCCTAGGAATATCGGGATAAATATTGACCTGTGTCTTAATTCATTACTACATCTATCTGTGTAGAAAATTTCTTACTAATTGGTTTAGTAGTTTTTGCGTAAAAGAGTAATAAAAATAAACCCGAGTGTTCACCTTGATGTAGTTGAATTTGTTTTGACGCTCGCTGCACCGACGGTCCTCATTCACTTTTCGTTGAGTTGGTCAGTTTTTTTTACAATTAAAAGTTAAAATCACAAGTACCGACATTTGATGACACTAATGTACTTGCAAAATGTTTTTTGCTTTTGCAAAATGCTTTTGTATGGTAGTGAGGCGTGGCCGTTGCTTGAGCCGCTTAAGTTGAGTGACATAAGCAGGAGCTGCGTGTCACGGAGATGAAGATGCTGCGCTGGATGTGTGGAATGACGCGAAAAGACCGCGTCAGAAACTCCCGCATCAGGGGCAGCCTTCATGTCCGAGACATTGCAGACAAACAAGAATGCCGCTTACGGTGGTACGGAAACCGGCTAGTTACGTGGGAAACAAAATGTCTTGCTATGGCGCCTCCGCCCGGCCGCGGCAGATTGGGAAGACCCAAGAAGTGCTGGCTTGACGTTGTAAGATCGGATATGCGTGCAAATGGCCTCACTCGTGCGAAGTGGAGACGTAAAAGTAGGAAAGCGGACCCCGGGCTCTCGAGAGAGATGCAACCGGGAACAACGGTCGGATGATGATGAATGTACTTACAAAAAATTTGGCACGTCATGAATAGTTTACATGCGTCATTTTATTATCAACTTATCAGTTTGCACCTACTGAATACAGAATAATCGTCCTAGTCTAGAGTATAGACAAAATAAACTGATAGCGTTTACATCTCGCAAGTAATGTAAACACACAATAAATGATTGGAATTGCAAAGGCAGCATATTACGTTAGCTTTTGGGCTCTATCTAAGTCTGGTTAGTTAGCTTAACAAGAAACTTGATTACTCCCGCTAATTTATGTGTGCCTAGTACATCAGACTGGTCCATTTTATTTGCTGTTAGCTGAACTTATCGTTTTCCTTGAGTAACTCTCGATCCCTTGGGAATATCAGGATCAAAATTAGTTTGTGTGTTAATTGAAGTAATCATTTATCTGCATGCAAAGTTTGATGGCAATTGGTTCAGTAGTTTTTGCTTGAAGGAGAAACAAAAACCAGACCTAAATTTTCGCCTCAATTCTTTTGACATTTTGTATTAGAAATAGAGCAGAGTAAAACACAAACTTCACTGAAGCTGTTTTCATGTCAATTTTGATTTTTTTTATATAAGCGAGCGTTGCACATGACCTAAGATGTAGCGCACTTATGTAACAGATAGAAGAACGTTAGTTAGTTCAGTTCCTACACTTCTTCTTAAACAAGAAGAAACCCGCTTTGTGGTATGAAAGGCCGGTAGCGGTGGGCTCAAGAGCTCTGCCCATGTGCCCAGTGCAGTTTAACTTTACTCAAGCTAAGTTATCAACTTAGAACTTACCGCAACAAAGTGCTAAACAAACATTTAAGTTACAAAATGTATCTAATTTTGCATGTCAGTGTTTAAACATTTTTGCACGCAATGAATCTTTTTCAGTCGTTATCAATTCGCACCAACTGAATAATAATCGTCATACAGAGCAGGCTTAACAAAGCAATGGATTACTTCTTGTAGTCTATGTGAGCCTAGTACATTATACTGGTTCATTTTGTAAGCCGCAAGCATTGCCCTGTCGTTTTAACGGGAATAAGTCTCAATCTCGTAGGAATATCGGGATTAATATTAATATGTGTCTTATTTCAATGCTTCATCTATCTGTACACCAAATATCATCCTTATTGGTTTAGTAATTTTTGCGTAAAACAGTAACAAAAACTAAACCTGAATGTTCACCTCGTTTAGTTGAATTTGTTCTGTCGCTCGCTACCACGACTGACCTCATTCGCTTTTCGTTGAGTTAGTTAGACTTTTTTGACTACTAAATCAAAAAAATGTACCTATTTGGGACCAGACCACTAGGTACTGGGTATCTAACTAAAGTGACAATGTGGTCTAAGATAAAGCATGTTTCATACCAAAGTAAAAGTAACATGAGCCACGTTATGATGTTTTCTTCTCAATCCCTCAAAATCACGACATAAAACGTTTGGTCGATTTATTAATGAATTCTTGTTAAAATTAATTCATTATACATTTGCATGACAATGTAATTAGTTTGCAAACAAATTGGCACAACATGAGTATTTTTCATCCGTTATTTTTATTTATTATCACTTCGCTCTTACTGGATAATCTACCTAGTCTAGACAAACAAACCTAACATTTGGTCTAGAGTAATATAAACAGATCGCCTTTACATCTGGCAAGTAATATAAACTAACAATTACTCATTGGAATTTGCATTGTGCAGGATATTACGTCAGCTTTTGGGCTATCTATGCTGAGTAGTTAGCCTAACGAAGTACTTGATTACTGCTGCTTATTTATGTGTGCCTAGTACATCATACTAGTTCATTTTATTTGCTGTTCGCTGAGTCTTGCCGTTTTCACCGCATAACACTTGATCCCGTGGGAATATCGGGATAAAAAATAGTGTATATGTTAATTAAGGTATTCATCTATCTGCTGAAGAAATTTTAGCGCAATTGGTTAAGTAGTTTTTGCTTGACAGAATACCAAAACATTGACCTAGATAACGTTAGTAGAAACGGCCTGTTAGTTGAACTTTCTTGCATAGAAGAGCAAATTTCAATCTACGTAGAGTTTTTTTTTTACCATTGTTTTTAATACTAGAGCTGTGTCTAGTGTCTAGTGTCTCTGAATCTGTTCCTCATACATGATACGACAATATGAATCACATGATCACAATAAAAACAACCCTAGGAGTTTCTTGTACCTATCTATCTTCTCATTGGAGGTCGCGTTCCGAAGCTATAGGTACACTAGATTGTAAATTAGTAAGACGATTCAACGCTTTTCTTGCATTTGGATACTAAATAAGCGTGAGACTCCAATTTTATTATTCACTTACAATTCAAAACATATGCAATGATAATAAAATTCACCTAATTATTAATTTGAAGCAATAATCCAGCGGTCGTCACACTTTTCTGGCCAAGGGCCACACAGGACAATGTGGGTATCAGCACCGGGCCGCAGAGTAGGGGCGTTTGCCTACTTATACGTATTCGGTTAATTCTGTTATATATTTCGCCTTAGGAAAATTGAAAACAAAATCATACATATTTTTAACCGCCTTCAAAAAAAACGAGGAGGTTCTCAATTCGCCGCGTATGTTTTTTTAGGGGTGTTGTTCACCGATTACTTTTAGACGGCTTGACTGATTGAGATGATTATTTTTTTTAATTGCAAGGTGGGAAGCTTCGAAATAGGCCGGAAATGGATCTGACCTGATCTGGACCCTTATTTTTGAATCGCTCGTGCGATTTCGGGCAACTTAAATAGCTCTATTTCTGTTGATTTTTGTTTAATGTCGGCCTCCTGCGGCGAATGCTTGAGACCATTCGTTGCGATCGTGCGATTCACATGGAAAAATTGCCGATATCGAACGAAAATCAGAAGAAATCGAGCTATTTAAATCACTCGAAGTGGCACAAACGATTCAAAAATAGAGCCCCTGATCATCGGAGATCGAACCGAACCAGATTCGTCTACAAAATCTAGTAAATATTTCACTTTCGATCAAAGGGCTTTAATTTTGAGCAGATTGCGATAGCGCAATCTGCTCAAAATTAAAGCCCTTTGATGATGAACTGATGAAATAAAAAATAATTTAATAAAATTAAAAACCAACTTCAAATACGAAGAAAAGTAATAGAAATTCGTAAAAAAATCAGTGAAGTCTGAAGTCGGGCAGATGAATTATAAACAAATCCTACGTAAAACTGCACGACTTTAAACTTCAGGCGTTATTTTACGGGTTTCTATTAGTTTTCGTTTTCGAAGTCGGCTTTTTTTAGAATAATTAGAAAAAGAAATTTATAAATATAATTTTATTTTATAACTTAATTATTAAATTATAATTTAATAATTATGTTTGAACTTTTTAATTATTGCTTGTGTATATCGATATATTTGGGACTACATGCAATCCTCATCGTGTCTTCTAAATTAGTTGAAAGACGACTGCGGTATTTGTTTTTCAAGAAACTTATTTTCGAAAATGAAGTCCCACAGAGATAAGTCCAAGGAAATAAAGTTAAAAAAAATTGCCGCATGCGGCCCGCGGGCCGCAGTTTGACGACCACGGCAATAATCTATTCACATGTTTGCACTTGTTCAATTTGAATTAGTTAAAGTAGGACACAGTTTGTTTTAAATAATGGACGCCGAATGTTTCCTGTTTCATAAATTGAATGCAGTTGGGATTGGGAATCAAATATTAGGCAAGATTAAAGATAATAGAATGTCAAAGCAATAGAAATAGCTACGGAATGGCTACGAAAGCTTAGAAGATTTTAAAATGGATTTTAGAAAAGGAGTTATATTTAGACGCGAATAGAATTTTCTAATAGTTATAAAGTATAATAGGTTTATAATAAGCAAGGTTTTTTTCGTTAACCCAGCGGTTGTCATTTTAAAAATCAGCCCGGCCGATTTCATTGCATTCCAAACTCATTTCAGTTCAAACTTTTAAATAAAATTCAAACTTCAAATTAACTAGGTACTGAAATTAAACACATTTTTCGGTTTGTTTGATAGATAGATATCTTTATTTGCACAACATAATACAAAGAAAATACCAAACACAGATACAAAATGTACAAACTAAAAAAAAAAGCTTAAAATTAAGTTGCACAAATGGGCGGCCTTATCGCTGAGAGCGATTTCTTCCAGGTTACCTTTGGATGGAGTAGAACTGTAACAGCTTGAGTGGTACATACTGACAGACACAAGAAAATCTTGCCAGGCTAGAAGTTAAACCACTCCGATAAATACAATCGCACCTATATTATTCTTACTTGAAGCTATGAGTCTCACGGGTACCAGTTTGATAGAAATCTGAATTTATAAAGTGCCGTGGATAATTGGCAAGTGCACGAGGGTCGTACTTTCACAGTCGACGAACACAACAAGGGACAGCATTGATTTTATTAATTAAATGGATAATAATACCTCTATTCTACGCTAACAAGGTGGGTGTTGTTGTGTTTCATATTGTTTAGCTCGTTACAGTAGACGGTTATCTTATGGACGGATGATGAAGTTTCTGACAAGCCTTAGCTGTATTAGACAATAGTTAGGTACGTACTCCGTGTTCAATTTTATTTACTTTTCAGGGGGTGTAAAAAGGGATATTTTTGGAGATTCATATTAGATTTAAATCGTTTGTTGTCAACAAACGATTGATGTGACAACAACCAACATGTCCTAGGACTCACCACGGTCCGATGACATGGGATATTCAGTGTTTACCATATGTATCAAATGTATGTATTTACAAAAAAAAAGTATAATATGTAGTATATCCGTTGTCCAGTACCCATAGTACAAGCCTAGTGCTTAGTTTGGGGCTAGATTGCGCTGTGTGTAACGTCGTGCAATATTTATTTATTTATTTATTTATTTGTTAGTTGGTTTGGTAGGTTATGTTAGGTTAGGGCAAAAAGTTCTTGGCCCTAACCTTAATTGGTGTGCCGGCCCCACCTGTTGGCTGGCCAACCAAACAGGAAAAGAACAAAGATGCAGAAAATAATCAACCAACGCAATAATTTCCATCAATTCATGGCATTTTTTACATTAGTTTCGTTTCCATTAAAACATACCTACCTAACTGTGATGCTGAAAATGAACCGACCAAATTCCCAGTCTAATTATGATCAATTCACCTGCCACTAACTTTCCTAACAAAGTCCCTTTCCTTTGCCTACGCGCATTTACATTCATGTTTTCTAAATCAATTAGGTGAATTTAGGATCGTACGCAAACCAAAGATCCAACTATCGGCCGTTAAAGAGTGCAGGTTCCCTTAAGAACCAAGAAATCGTGAAATCGCATATTATTATTTATTTTCTTACGTCAGCGTTTCAACTATGTTACAATAGTCTTGGTCAGGAGGAACCCAAAACTACACATATTTGACTATGTCACAATACTTTGCAAGTTTAGTGACGCGATAGTTAATCGTGCCACTCATAAGTCCTGAGCCTGCATACGGCGGGCGTTTGGTACCTAAAATGTTTTAGAACGAACCTTTTATGGCAGGGAACCACCGAAGGTATTTAGGTGAAGTCCGATTTTTAGGAACATTACGCAATATGATGTCAGTGGCGTTTTGTTTTGACAGATGCACTATAAAAACGTTGGATGTTCGAGTTATGATGACGCTATAAAAGGGTTGGAGACGGGGTCTTGTGAAACTGACGGAATTTGCAGATGGACTGAAATAACAGAACTGAATATAGCAGCGAATTTGCGCGAGTTTCCTCATTCCTGTGTTGTTAGATGTAATATGATAGCTGCTATGACATTATGCAGACTATTTTAATTTAGTTTTAGTATATCGTGTAGCCTCGGTGTAGGGTAGGGGTATAAAACCCCATCTCTTCTCATGGCGACGTAAATGGCGACTAAGGGGTCTGGATAGGGGTATAATACCCCATCTCTTCCCGTGGGTGTTGGCGACTAAGGGGTCTGGATAGGGGTATAATACCCCATCTCTTCCCGTGGGTGTTGGCGACTAAGGGGTCTGGATAGGGGTATAATACCCCATCTCTTCCCGTGGGTGTTGGCGACTAAGGGGTCTGGGGTAGACGAGCAAAACTTGGAGTTCTCACTATGGCAGGTTTAGTTAGGCAGGTTGGTCCCAAAAAGAGTTGGTGGTAAGCGACCGCCGTAAAATTATTGCCAAATCTGTTTGCAGAAGGTATTTGTCAATGAAACTTACCTATGTACTGGGATTATAACCGAAGAAGATATCTTTATGATGATCGCTGTCGGATAGTCAACGTAACACAAGTTTAGAAGCTTACCATGGGACTAGATGGCGCTGTGTGAAGTTTACAGTTTGTTTATTTTAGTTAATATTTTTTCCACAATTTAGACGGAAACACATACGTGTAAGAACAATGGTTCTTGTTTTGGAGACATCGACACAGAACGCGCTGTCTGCCCGCAGGATGTGACTCAACTTTGATTGTTCAAAACTGTTTCGTATGTTACATTTATCGCATGCAAATCGAGTTAGGTTTGCGTACTGTCTTTTTTAGTCGTAGACTCATTTTATTCGTAGGTACCTTTTACTCATTCGACCGAATACAGAAACCCTACTCTAAATTTGAGGGCAACTTAAACAATTAAGCAGATCTTAAACTTAAAGTTATGTGTATGCGAATTTTGAATTTAGAAGCGGCTTAATTTTTAATTTTCACAATAGATCGTTAGATCGGGAGGGATCAGTATTCTTTTGTCGTACTTAATGTATTTTTTATAATCCTGACTCTGACTCTGTTAGTCTGATGTTCCTCACATAATGAGCTAAACTGAAGCATTACTTATCTAAGCGCTCTCTTCTGATGGTCTGTGTTTTCACTTGTGCTTTGGATCTAACCGTTCGTCGCGTATCGTCGTCGTGGCCACATTGTAGGCACCTGTAGTTAAAACAACAGGGGTGATTTTTCCTTAACCTTTTTAGCTTTTTTCCTCAACGGTACCGGTGAAAATTGTCACCAAGAGTACCAGGCGAGCAGCGCAACAAAGGTATTGTATTGAAGCCTGTTGTGGATAAAAATGTGCGACAGTTTCTTGAAAGGTGAGACAGTGATAACTTGCTCTTGTTATCTGAGTAGACATGTATTAGGTATTAGAATTGGAAAAAACCTCGTTATCTTCCAAACCACAGATTTGCTTTATTAGAGTCAGGTCCACCGGAGGAGATTTTGTTTCTTGGAATGCGACATATTTTTTACTAACTCTTAACGCTCTGATGAATTTGAAGTATAATTAGTGCAATATGTGGTTCGATACCACAAACCAAATTATCATAATGTAAATAGTAATAGGTATGTGGATAATAATATCTTAATTAAGTTTGCAAAAGCTGATAATATTATAATAACATAATATTTTCCGCTTTTACAAACTTAATTTTTAATTTGTAAATAACTGATGTTAATGAAATAAAATACTAATTTTGGACTTGTACGGTTACGTAGGTACACTTACATGATAGTAAGCATAATATTTTTATTAAAAACCTATTGCACATAATTTAAAACTTTTAACGGGATAAATACCAAACAGGTAAAAAACTCTTTCCTGCTATATTTTTAGTCATATTAAAAGTCAAGCTTTTTTGCTAATTAATTTAATTACGGCCAGTAATTCCGTGGTCGGTACAACAAAACCATTTTCGGTTTTATATTTGAGTTTATTAAGTAAGTACCTAAGTATTGGCCATTTTCATAAAAAAATGAAAGAGGTTGTTTGTCTTTCTTTGATATTTTAAAATAAATAGAATTAATAAAGTTTCTTTTGTGTAAAGTAAGCTAGCAACGTAACGTAGGTAATAATAATGAATAAGAAAGAAAAGTTTATCTGAATTTGTCTGCCTCTGGAGACTTGACAAAACTTTATATTTTTGTGTACGAATATACACACATACATACACCTTTAAGTATTTAAATGATACACACAGAATATCTTCCTTATTATCATTGAGGTCGTAAAGCTTTTCACTTCCTATTTATCTAAATTTCTCCGTCAACAGAGCTTAGCTAGGTTTAACTTTGTTCCTACATTGTTATTTTAGTACATTTCCACGAAAGCTGTCGAGTGTAGAGTGTAGGCTACATTGTGCATGTCAAGTGACATTGTGCGTGAATAGCGATTGGTCATAGACGCAATTGCAATGCGCATGTGTGCGCGGTGCGGGCGTGCGGCGCTATTGCGCCCGGCAACTACCAGGCGAACAAAGACTGAAGGAGATGACCGACTGGCCAGGTGTGAACATGCGAGCATTGTACAAATAGGGGTGCGGGAAATAGGGGGAAAGCAACTGTTGTAAGGAGGCGTGGTGGAAATCTATGAATGGAGTTGTAATGTTGCAGACAGAGCAATCTGTTCGTCAATGAACGATAATATACCTACTATACTGTTTGAATGAATGTTTGCGTGGTACCCATGAAACTTAGACACTGGCACTTAAATGTCAAGTAAAATAGGTTGTTTTTTTTTACAATAGAACCATGCATGACACTTTAATGTAAAATTAATGTATGAACAACTAAAATTCAAGTGTTGTACGGCACATCAACCGAGTAACGACTTCCTTTGTTGCCATGTCAGAAAGAAGTAAAATAATTTAACTTTACGTTTTTTTATTTCAATTTTACTTGAAGGTAATTCGGTTTTACTTTAAATTATAATGAGAATAATAAACTACCTCCAGGGAGTCCTGAAATTCCCCAAGGACCATGTAAATACCGTGTCAAAAGTACCAAGACATCATAAACTGTAAGGGTAAACTCAGGATATGGCAGGACCACGTAGAGCCGTCTTCCTTACATAAGTTACAACTTGGATATTCCTTGTTTCCTTGTGATTTTGCTGACGCAACTCGCAAGTAAGAGCTTCTCACAAATTAAGTTGGATTGTTTTTGCCGAAAACATTCGTTGTCGTGTTAGGTTTTTTGTTCACAATAACTTTATCCTTATTAGGGTTGCATAAATAACAGAAAGCAATAAAGAGCACTGTAGAGTTTTTAGCAAAACAAAATGGACGAAAGATTAATAAAACGGGGCAAGTGCGACACTCGCGCATAAAGGGTTCCGTACCACTATCACAATTGGATACGGAACCCTAAAATGGTTTACAAAAACCAATTTTTAAATTTTATAGGAAAATATGAAATATTTATCTTCGATTCTTACTCCCATCAAACGACCGAATCACTCAAAAAAAAAAAACCTTGGCACAAAGAAAATCTGAAACATAAGAGAAACTCTTTCTCTAAGGCAGACTAGTATATTTACAGATAGGGCAGCCATATTGAATTCCATGACCAACTCGATTTGTCCTCCTGTCCCTGTTCCTGTCCTGACTCCTTGTTATTTTTGAAACACGTTTGTTGTATGGGAGCCCCTTTTAAATAATTGTTTTATTTTGTTTTTAGTATTTGTTGTTGTAGCGGCAACCGAAATACATCTTCTGTAAAAATTTCAACCTTCTAGGTTCATGAGATACAGCCTGGTGACAGACGGACGGACGGACAGACAGACAGCGAAGTCTCAGTAATAGGGTCCCGTTTTTACCTTTAGGTACGGAACCCTAAAAATCACCATCTTGATGTTAAACGATTTACATTTATTTTAATTTCACTCATGGTGTATATTTGTATAAATTGACAAAGCATTTTTTTTTTACTTTTTTGGTGGTTCCGATTTTTCTCAACACAATTACAAACCCGCCATATTGGTTCTCTACTAGTAGGCCCATCTCACCTTGCCCTTTACATGTAGATATTTATTAATTTTATTTTTATCTTACAGTGCAGTGCTTTAAACTTTAACAGAGGTAATGTAATGATAAAACAAAACGAGTATGTTTTATCTTAGATCGTTCGTTGGTAAGTATAAATAATTTTGCCGTGTGACTTTGTAATGAAATTAATATTGGTACTGAATATTTATTATAATTTAACATTGGTCATATTGGAACCAGTTTTTGTTGTTAGTAAACAAAATATTTGATTGGAAATATTATAATTACATGTACATTTACATTTCTGCTTTCTCATCAAAGTGTATCACTCTATACTCTGTAAAAAGATTTATATAAAGGGGTTAACGTACGAAATTACCTCATTATCTATGGCTTTGTTGCTCTTGCATAATATGATAATTCACAGATCCTTCTTTTAAGCTTTAAATACACGGTGACACTTACACTGACACCTTTACCTGAAACAGACCACACCTTACAGCACACATATAACGAAATTTGTGCATGTGTGTGGTCTGTTTTACGTAAAGTGATGTGAAGGATGCGTTGCTAAGGATCAGTTTGTTAGAACTATAGGTAATAGTAGGGTTGCTTGGTTTTAGGTTTGATTTTAGAATCGAGCGATCTGGTTCTTAACCTATCCGTAGGCAACGCATCCTCGCTTTGCTCTAATGGAAACACGACCTTAGTCGAGAATATTATTTGTATTTATTAGGTACCTACTATAAATGCTTAATCTTCCCCAACGAACGAAAAGAAGTAGCGAATGGACAAATAAGGGCTGAGATGATGATGATGATGAAGACAATAAATGTGATAGTTATGTGAATATCCAAATGAATGAACATATTTTGAATTTAATTAAATTGAACGAACAAAACTAAAATCCTACAATATATTTGTCCCACCTAATAATAGGTAAGTTTTGATAGGTTTACTAGATAAACACATGGTAGACTAACTGGGGAACGTAGCTTGGAATTTATTATGACTTGCGCTTGAAAATTTACGACCGCATATAGGAACAATGCGGAAATATCTGGACATTGTTAAATTGAGACGTCTTTTTGGAAGATGAGGCAAATAAAACGTTTTATTTATTGTGTATTATATACCAAATATGTACCTACTTACAAAAAACCGGCCAAGTGCAAGTGGGACTCTCCCACGAAAGGTTTCGTATCTATCACAAAAAGAACACAAAGTTTGTTGTATGGGAGTCCCACTTAAATATTTATTTTGTTTTGTTTTTAGTATATTTTAACTTCAATGAAAATGTGACGTCATACGAGGCTTGCTTAATGTATGCTAGGACAAATTGTTCAATTTCAATGTTGAAATTCTGTTGTCAACCCTAAAACAAAATGGTGATGGTTCGAATATGTTTTGAACTTATCTATTTTAAAAAAATTGATCGTTTACCTAAGTGCCTAAGTTAATTACTGTATATTTTTAAATTATAATCATCACAATATTCTACCAAATGATATCATATCAAATAAATAGTTGAATTATTCATAATTGGTTTTCTCTGTTATCTTGACGTCACTCTTACGACATTTTGGTATCAACAGACACTTAGATCAAACCAAATTATATTTGCTGTTGCTAGCGTCGCCACTGTCTTTGTATTTTGACAAATTCTAGGAGGGTATTGGGTGACATCGTTGGTTCATAATTTCGGCGTCTAACGCCCTAAATTTGCCGGGATGGAGTAGTGTTGTAGTGACGCGAATAAGCGTTATCATGCTACGAATGTACCAGGGGAACATAATCGTCCAAGAGCATCGATTAGCCAATAGAAATAGATAACGAAAAGTTCATGTCACAAAAAAAGATGCGCGGCATTTGCTGGAGTTTGGAACTACTTATTTAGTAGATTGGCACAAAGTCGTTCGTCGTGATAATTGCGTGTGCAAATGTTGTTTAACATTTTAATAATAAATTTAATCCTGTATAAACCTACTTGCAACGATCTACGAGAGATAAATAAGGTACAGGAAGATGGATAAACAAGCCAATTAGGAGGAACACTAACTTTTTATCCCGGCAGAGGGCGCGAGTCGATTAATCTTAGGTTTGAATTAAGAACTGTCAAACATGTGTTTTTTACAACTCTCGGCGCCAAATTGGCCATATCGGTCTGAGACCGAAAGAATAAAAAAAAAACTCGGCATTTCCATTGGTGGAGGACCATCAACGAAAAAAAAAAAGATCATCCGATGCCAGCGCCTCTGCAAACAGCTTAGCGCGTGGCACCCCATTGGAGTTTAAAGTCATGTATAATTCCTGGCAAACATCTGGAAAAGAAAATGGCGGATGCGCAAAGTTCATTTTTCATAGCAGTCTCAAGTAAAATGTATCTATTGCGCGAACTTTCCCCTTCCACCTCAAAATTTTCCAACTTGTTTGCCGACTACTGTAATACTGATGATATGTACATTATTCAATTTAAATGTGCATAGATGAAAAGATAAAAACATTGGCTGACATTTCAATCTTCGTTGTCTTTAAATCTTCTACAAGATTATGGAAAAGTGGTCTCCACTTTACCACTGGATATTATGCATGAGTGTGCGTGACACAAAAAACCCATATCAAGAAGACTAAACAGCTTCTTAAACTTAAAAAAAACTTATCTGAACTGCCCATAAAGCTTAAAATACGCAACTACGTGGTGTCAGGTATCGTGTCTCTTAAAAGCTTAAGTTTTAAAACACCTCCAGTCAAAAGCCGATAACAGACCGTTGAGACTGCGATACTTTATTGATGAAACAGACTCTAGTCACAGTCATAATATATGCAGGAAGCCGTCAAATGTGCCGTAAAACCGCGGCATGTCAAAGCGTCTCTCTGCGGGTGATTTGCAGCCTTTTGTTGGTGAACTACGATAGGGTTGTCAATCACACAAACAACGTTTTCCACGGGTGCTGGCTGATTAATAAATTGAACAAAGTGTTACTACTAGGTATTTATAACTACCTAGTACATTTTGATTTATAACGCTCTACCAAGGCCTGTGAAGTCGATAAGCGCATTTAAATAGAGTTGTTGTGACGGACATTGATAAAATTATTATGTTATTTAAGCAAATAATTGTGAGTGATGGGAAATATTTGCAGGATGAAATACTAATGCTATAATAATACTATGCTTTATTACTATACTATAAGCTTCGAAGGTGATGAATTTCCACTAAACTAGCTGGAGTTAAGCAAAGCACTACAAATGTTGTATTTTAAGTTGCTGAACTATTTCAAATAAAGGTCGTGATCGTATTTTTACATCTAGTTATTTAGTAAAATATTTACCGCTTATCATTGGGTTGACCTTTACAAAATGTTTATTTTACCTAATAACAAGTCATAGAAAACCTTAATTAACCCAGATAGTGCTGCAGGTCTTTCTAACGTCTCCAACACTCCTCATATACCTGGATAATTCCGGGTTATGCCAGGATATACCTGGACGAATCCTGATATAGCAGCCACAGGGCGAAGTATGCAATACATCGCCGCTGTGGCTGGGTTAATTTTAACAGAATGATACGTGATTGCCCAGAGAAAAATAAACAGGTTTTCAAATCAAAACTTCCTTACTAGCGGGATTAACTTATTTAAAACTGAATAAAACTTAAAACTACTTTAACCCACAAAACACCCTAATTCGTCACCTTTAACTGAGGTATCAACCCTGACAAATGACAAGTGCATGTCACCCCCTCAAGGGCCACACATGCGTACCGGCTGCGCTTCGTCTATGCTCCCATAGAACATGGCGCAAGGCGCTCTCATGTCTAGGACGTCTATTACTTATGTTTTATATCGCACATATGCACAATTATAGACACATAATGGGACTGGGCACATTAAAAATTATTGTAATTAGTATCAAATGATATCCATATGTTTTATTATTTTAATATTATGCACCGACATTTACTAATTTGTTAACACGCGATCTTTTTTTACTAGCTTATTATGGTGTGTCAGATTTGCTGTACAATTTTTAAACTTATATACCTACTATCGCGATATTTAGTAATATGTAACACACTATGTTACCTAATTTAAGAAATGCTTAATAAATTCATAATACTTTTTTTATTAATTTGATTGGTTTAATGGCCTCTTATTGATCCAATAATTAAAAAATAATAACAAAAACGTTGATAGCAAAATTACATATTTGCAAAGAAATCTTTTAAATTTTAATTTAAAAGTTGAACAAGTCGTTTCGAATTTCATTGGCAATCTGACCCTTAACCTACATTTGGTTGTCCAATTTCGGTGCCTAAACCTCAATAAACTCAGGTGTCAAATTCGGAACGTTAAATTAGTCCGACTATAAATCAAACCCAAGGAGAAGGCGATTAGTGGAAAGGGATTACCTAAGTTAGGTAAATTTACTATTATATTATTAGCAGTGTTGGTCTAGTGGTAGATACCCCGACTTTCATTCCGAGAGTCGTGAGTTTGAATCCAGACCGACCGCGCACCAATGTCTTTTTCTTTAAGATAAAGTTATGCGCGCTAATAACATCACTCTTACGGTGAAGGAAAACATCGTGAGGAAACCGACATGTCCCAGGAGTCCTCGGACATGTCCTAGGACTCAACCATGGTCCGAAGGTAGGGTTGCTAGATCTCCGGATTTGTCCTAAGATCTCGGGATTTTTAGACATTTCTCAGCATTGAAAAGCAAACGAGTATGTTTGTTACTCCTTCCTGACACGCGAAGGACATGAAATCGCGTGGTCTATGGGACCTAGGAGAAGGACATAGGTCATTTTTGACCCTGTTAATCCCGCGGCATCGGGACTCTGCTAGTTAAATATAAGTACCCTACCATCTAGCCATCTACCGCTCCCATTAAAGCTAATTGTTATCAAAACAAACGGCCCTCAATGGCCAGCAGCGGATTCTCGAAAGCTATTGAACTGTCAATATTGGCACAATGTCTTTGTACACGGAAATCAGGCGAATAGCTGCAAGAGATATATTATGTATCTACTTAAGTAACTGTACTTGTACCTATATGCATTTCATGCTTTACTATGTATTGTTTTGAAAGTAACTTAATTGCTAAGTAAAGGAAACTTTTAATAGCTAGCTTAGGTAGATTTACATCTTTTTTGGTTTCCGTACCCAAGGGGTAAAAACGGGACCCTGTTACGGAAACTACGCTGTCTGTCTGTCCGTCTGTCATCAGGCTGAATCTCATGAACGTATTTTCGACTCACATAATCTGTATCATCCCATCTAAGTAATGCCAAGCGTTGCTTACCCTGCACGACTATTCTAATATTTATCTTAAAAAGACGCTATAAAACTCCCATTCCCTTGCTTTCCCTAAGGCAGTAGCCATTTATAGATAACCTTGACCGACTTGAATCAGGTTTCCATAGACTCCTACCTACACTTCACTTGACTGGAGTAAATACCGAATAAACTTGATTCTAGTTATCATCCCACGCAATGTCAGCAGTTCATGTTTCAAAATAGAATTAAGACTTCATGTATCTATGAACTTAGATTTAAAATTACTAAAAATGCGCATTAGACAGTTTAATTTAAACTCGGCTTGAAGCTGGTCAGAATTATCTACATCGTGGTCAGCTATCTGAATGGATGATAGTTAGAAATATCTTCGAGGGGAAAAAAAGGGAGAATGTGAACTGGCGTCTCTCCTTGTCTTGCATAGAACTATTCGCCATATGAGTGTGGTCTCTGGTGAACCCGAGTTCGAGCTTCGCAACGAAAATTATATTTGAAGATGTATTCTTACTTTAAAATATTTATCTAGTAGATATCTCAGTTATCCACTCTCTACACGTTGGACACTGTAACTAAGTAGGTACATCTTGGACACAACAATATCTGTGAAGGTGTTATCGACGTAGGTAATTATCAAAATAGAGCATTTAATAAAAATATCAGATGATCTTTTTTAAGGCATTTTGTATTGCTTAATCTAACTTCAAGCCAAATCGCTCGGAAATTAACTCCGTGGGATTTGTCCAAAATTTACGAGTTAAAGCGATTTCTTTATTGAAAACTTGGAATCATTATTTGTCAACATTTTATCTCTAATCCAAAATAAAGTATCAAAATTCATAAAGAATATGAAATAAACAATTTAAAGTGCCAACAGAAATCGACAACTTTATTACACTTTATTGTATTTTAAAAGATTCAATGGCTAAAACATTTTAATTTTTTATCGTTATTGTAAAATAAGTTTTGTGATTGGGATTATGGACATTCTGATTTATTTTATTGTATCAGATTTGGTACTGTAGTTACGAATTCCACTGCTCATGTTTTAATCAGTTTTATAACGGATCGAAATTGATATCTGAAGTAATTATCGTTATTTTTTTTTCTGTTAGATAGGATTAGCTCCCATAGAACTGGACTGGTCTCTATTAGAGACTAGAAGGAGAAAGGTCGCCCAATAGTGATCCATTTCAAACTCGTCTCTGACGGACGAGCTTCATCAGTTCAAAAGTCAAACTGTTCCGGATAATCCTCACACAAATTTAAAAAAATGGATCAAAATTCAAACGTCGTCGTTGTTAGAATACCCACCATCTAGGTAATCTAAGTAAGTTCCATTCTTGCGCATATTTGTAACTTAAATTATTTTTTTTAGAAATTCCCACGGGATCGGGATTTATGCGAGTGAAATCGCGGGATAGAGGTAGTAATTAAACGTCTATTTTTAGAATATTTACGATTATTACATTACAAATAGCCGTTAACGTCTTGGCTTCGGCTCCACGCCTTCCAATCAAAGTCCGGGCTCCATAGAATTTTCAACAAGCCAACATTGATTACAAAATTACATGTACGTACCTACTCAGTACTTAAATTCTTACTTAAGTTAGTTTAAAACCATATTTTATCTATTAGAAACACAGGTCAAGATCGCGTTATAGATTATTTTCGCTACCACGGCTAGTGTGACCCGTTTGCCGAAACGTCGAGGTAATTAATAAAAATGATTACCTACAACGCGATCTAGACCCATGTTTCTAATAATAATAATGGACGGAAATCGTGTAACTAAAAGTGCATATTTTATCTGCCGAAGTAATGTAGTTACGTCGTTCTATGCAATACGCCGCGTACTGTGACGTCACAGACTAGCTAGGCTAGACTAGACTAGTTCCAAGACCTAGGTTCCAGTCTGAGCGGCGATCCGTACCTAGAAGTACTAGGAGAACATGTCTTTAAAGAGAATTACAAGCACTAAGTATTCACACAACCATCTGTCTGGAATATTATAATATAGACAGGTCTGGTAAATTCAATGTATTTAGCTCTTTATAATCGTTAAGTCAGTTTTGGTTTTAACATACATTTTATTTGTATTTGACAAAATAAAATCGATTAAGTGTGGATTTATTTGTATTGTTTTTACATACCTACTTTTTTTGTTATTAAATTAATAAAACAGTTGCCAGATACCTACACGTAAATTCTAGATATTATTATGTTCTGTCTGTGTGATAAAAGTTTGACCCGACTCCGCCTACTAGGGCGATAATTGTTAACTTTTTTACCCAAAAAAAAACGGAGAATTTAGCAACAATATTTCAAAATAGCAGGCACTAAAGGAAACCCAAACTATCGAAAGTACGTAACTGCTCGTTTAACTGCTCATTTTACTATTGTGTTAGCTTTTCGACCAAACGGTTTGAGTTACGAAACTACTGTGGCAGTAAAATGCATTCGCAATGTCCCATTTTACCAAACAACCCATAGTTTGCATCTTAACACTCGTCGTGTCGAGCACTCCTACCTTTATTCAATGAATAAAACCTCTTTTCACTTCAAACTTCTTTTTATTTTATTTCCAGCCAGCAACGAAACCTCCTTTCACGTTAAGTTTTTTTTTGTTTTCAGCCAGGATAATTTAATTCACCTCTTTGCTGAGATTTAAAACTCTTTCGACAGAACCTACGTGAATTAACTTTTTCTTTTTAATCTGCCTGTTTTATTGGGAGAACGGCAGGCAGAAAGCCGTGTTGTAAGGAACAATTAAAAACTTTTACTTACGAATAAAACTTAGACAGCCAAATTTAAATTTTTTTCACGGTCATCAAATCATTCCGGTTCATCTATATTCTCAAAATAAACTGTCCGAACTGAACTACAGCTTCCATGAATCAATCACTACAAAACCGAAGATCAAAGTCCAAAGCTTTACTTTAAAAAATAAAGAATCCGCCTGCGATTGCGTGCAAAATCCGACTACTGTTCGCCAAACCAATAAACAAATTGAAACAAAACTTAAACAGAAAGCCATAAGATTGTGTTTACATTGTATTTGAAGAAGGCTTTCTTATCTAAATCGCCTAAGTCTTTAATTATACAAGGCTTTGCTCAACCCGGCAATGAATTTATGCATGAAGCGACGGAGAAATTCTCTCCAGATAAAAGGAACACAACAATAGTTTAAGATTTAATTTTCTTGTTCTATTTTTGTTTTGTTTTTTTGTGACGTCCCCTTGTCAGATCCAGTTTCTCTGAAGCTGGATTAACGCAGGGCTGGTGCATGGTTAATCGATTCCGTTGTTGGTTGAACTAGGAAAGTGTTTTAATGTTTCGTGGCTGTTGTAGGGCAGTCTGTCTGTCTGTACTCCAAGCTTATGCGTCTCTATTTTGGTTTTAATTAAGCGCAGTGAGACTGGAGATATTTATACTAATCTATTCTAATATTATAAAGAGGAAATATTTATTTATTTGTTTGTAACGAATAGGTTTCGAAACTACTGGACCTATTTCGAAAATTGTTTCACCAATAGAAAGCTACATTATTGAGGAGTAGCATAGGCTACTTTTGATCCCGATATTCTCACGGGATCGGAACTTACGCGGGTGCAACCGCAGAACGCACCTATTTAGAGTTTTGTAGTTCTGATGCTGTTTTTACTATAATTCTATTATATTCGCCTATAGGGTTTTCAACTGCTACTTCCATTATATATCATAGACGACAGCGTCGCTCGTCTATGAACTCCAAAAGGATTTTTTAAAGGTTGTTATGACTGACTGATATAAGATAACAATAAGATAACATTCAAACTTCAACATTATTGCAAGTTTTTATACTTGTTTGTAGTATCATGGTAGCAAAAATGTTTAGAACACTCCAAGACGAGAAACATAAAGAAAAAAACTGTAGTAGGTAATACACGAAGGGTCTAGCTAGAAAACGTTTTTCGTTGAAATAGAGTAGCTACACAGAGATAGTCTTGACTTAGACCCCAGCACCATCTATCTATCAATCGATGTAAAATATAAATTCAAGAAAAGTAAAAGCGAATCGAGGAAACAGTGACGACCCTAGAATTTATAAAGGTCCTCGCTTCGCCGAAGACCGACTACGCAATTTGAGCGCGATTTTGATCGTCGCGTCTCGTACGCGCAGTTTTGAACGACTGCGCTCACACTGCACCGGCGGCGCGGGCGCCGACCATACAATTTACCAAAATTGAAGGAACATTTTTCTCTTTTTCATAAAGTTACTGCACTGGGAGTTCGTTGACTCACGTCTCGTTGTCATAACAAGATTTTTAAGTGATATTATGCAAGTGATTATAAAATATTTTTATCGAAACTTTAACCACTTAGTTAGGTTGCGTTGGAATAACATAACGTCTTTGAAATAATATTAGTTTTTCTCTATAATAATCATTGAAAGGTGATCGTTTGACCACTAGATTGTAAAAGACGATATGGTCTAAAATGTAGCACGCTTACGCTTATGTTACTAGTGGATGGTAGAAGTCAGCCGTGGAATGACTTGCTTCCTACCCATCTTTCAAAGAGGTTACACTCTACACTACTGTAGGTAGAGAATATAGAGCAATGCATATAGAGGTGCACGGAAGTTTTTCTCACGCGAAAGTAGCTTTTAACATTTTTCCACGAAACTACTGAACAAAATATCATCAATATATGCCAAATTTTTCGCCCAACCAATCAAAAACCTTTAAAAATGACTAATAACTAAGTACCAGAAACGATTATCTTACCGTATAGTTACAATGGACGCAGACATCAACTCGCAAACAACTAGGTAACTACTAATCGCATGTGAATCTAACAACTAGTCAGTAACGCCTGATAGATTAATGACAGCAATCTACAACCTAGTACAGCTTAGAACACAGCCACGAATTACTCCTTTTATCTTGCTAGCTTTTTAACTGGATAGGAGAAGATAAACTATGGTTTGTTAGGTCTGACGTCGTTCGGTTTAAGCTTACGTATCTACACTAATATTATAAAGAGGAAAGATTTATATTATTATGTGTGTGTGTGTCGTATGTTTGTAATGAATAAACTGAAAAACTACTGGACCGATTTCAAAAATTCACCAAAAGAAAGGTACGATGCATTATCGAGGAGTAACATAGGCTACTTTTGATCCCGATATTCTCACGGGATCGGGACATACGCGGGTGAAACCGCGGGACGCAGCTAGTAATCTATAAAATAATTTGCTATAAATTAAATTAATTTCTGAAGTTATCAAAGTAAATAAAAGAGGTGGAGGAAGTGCGTTGGAGAGGATATGGAGGATGAGAGGTGATTGAGAAGTGAAGTGAAAGATATGCTGTGCCAACCCCATGGTGAGATAAGGGTCCGTGGGGAGAAGATGAAGATTATCTGATGTAAAAGAGAAACATTATTTTTATTACGTCCTGTTTGTTTTTGTGTTGAAAACCTTGTTGTAGTATTATTGGACCCAACGTAGGTACATCACGTGTTAAGAAAACTTAAATTGTAAACCCCTATTTTAATGTCCCGAGTAAGTATAAAATGAAATTTAAAAAACGTTTACTGCAGTTAAGTAATTCAAAAATAGGTACTATAAGCTAAATATATAGGTAGTCAAGTAATTAATGAAACTACAAAATTAGAAGGCTTTACAGTAAAATTACAGCACCTACCTTATACTAAACGGCGTCATCTTACAGCAGCATGCCTCCACAAACTCCACGAAAAAAAAAACACTAAACAGACACCACAAAGTCAGACACAAAAGAGAAAATGTTGAAAACAAAAAAAAGAACTGAAAATTCTATTTGAATTTCCCGCGTATTCGTTTCGTGCGCCGGCGCACCGGCAGCTAGTACAGTGAGCCGCTATGGACTGCGTGTGCGCAGCCTCCGGGACATCTGCCGGGTGTGTCGGGCGCGATACCATACACCCCCACCATTACCCATCAGACCATTCATAAAAATCGACACTGAATGAGCTTTATAGTGCTTTCAGAGTTCCTAGATCAGTCAGTGTTCTGTCAGTAGCTTTACTGGTTTCAAGTTAGGGTAGGTAACTTAAAAAAACCTATTACTTGTCCGCGTATTTTAATTTTTTTTACCTTTAGGTTTCAATTATAGTAGGACTAGTGTAGTCTAGTTATAGAGAAGAGGTTTAGGATTGCTTTTTTAGTTGAAAATGAAAAAAAAATTGTAAATTTTAATCGCTTTTTATTTCTGGAGTGACAAATAGGTATGTTACGATTTTATAAGTTAAGTTGCACTGTTTTTGTACTAGGCTCAGTAGGAGCCTAGTACGTTTCTAGTTTTTAAGGGATACTATGGAAATAAAACCGAGAAATCGCTAGGATTATCATCATCAGATTCGAGCATCTGACTGATGATTTAGCTTCAGTATGTACAGTACTTAATATGAATTAATTTTTTATTAAATGTGTCTTCATTATTTTTCTTTGACCTTTAAATGTGTCCTCCAAGTACCAGGCACTCATATCCTGGCAACAGTGTAAGGGCCAGCGAATTTTTGGCGAATTTCGCAACACGTTATCTAGGATAGGCGAGCGCGGAAGCAACGCTGCGCAATCGGCCGCGGAAGCAGGCTGCGTGGGCCCTATCACACCACATATCCGGCCACAACCGTCAGCGATGAGACTCGATATATAACAATTTTAATGTATTTTGGACATTGGAATTTGATTAATTCAATTAACGAGGCATCTGGATTCAGCTACACACTAGGTAGTATAGGACAGGGATGGGTCCTACATGGGGCCAAAGAGATATCGACGGTCAAAAAGTCTTCGACAATACCATGTTGTATGTCATTATTTTGTAAAGTTTAACCTAAGTTATACTTTGTTCGCCGTTAGTGTATCTTCCCAAAGTTCCAATAAATACAGTAAACTTCTCCCAGGTATATATCTAACTAATTCGCTAACCATCTGAAGATATCTTGCCCTTGACTAGACCATGAAATTACGCACGACGACAATTCCCTATTTCATCCGTCGTAGCATAGACAATAGGGAAGGATAGAAAATAAATGGTGGGGTCTTCCCGGTGGGGAAGGAACCACCGGGAAGACCCCTTGTGTGCGGTTGTTGTTTAAAATGTTCAAGAATCAAGAACCGTAAGAAGCCAATTTGAGGTCTGACCCATCTAATAACCAACATAGACATGGTACCCATTTCCAACCCAAAGAAATATGGCTGCGGTTATCCCCTTTAGTTATCCAGTAGAAGGGGATCATCAGTTCTTAACAGAGAAATGTTATTATAGAACCGCCTTGTTTCAACTAAATGGTGAAAAAATTTTAACATTATAATTCGACAGGCGTCCCGTGACGGCTCACGTGACGGTTTTTAAAAAGAAATATTGCTTGTAATTTACGAGTTCAAGCCATAAAAAAAACACTGAAATATCTAAAACTACGAGTACCTGGTTTATTTATATGGTGCACACGAATTCACACGATGTTTTTTTTACTGAAATGGGTTGTATTGTACCGCCTTGTAAAAGATCCACTCGTTCTAATACCACCTTCTCCAAAAACAAAGAAACCTTCTTCGACCATTCATTGTGTGACTTCATGACGCTAATCTGCCAATCAACTTGACATCTCTAGGTTTCCTTCTAAATCGGTAACTTATCGAAATTCCCGTTAAATAAATTATCAAGATGTGTGAGAACAACTGTGAGAATCTGAACCCGTCGCGGGTGAGGTGTGACGTGTGTCGGACCATCAACTTGGCTAAGACTGCGAAGCACCCGAAGCCGGACATGCAGATATATGACAAGTGCACCCCGGTTGAGCAGATATGTCCGCGGGCTGGAGGTAAATACCGACCACTATAGGGCTGGACTGGTCTCTATTAGAGACTAGAAGAAGAAAGGTCGCCTGATAGTGATCCATTTCAAACTCGTCTGTGACCGATGAGCTTCACCAGTTCTAAAGTCAAACTGTTCGCGAAATTATTTATTATTTTATTTTATTTTCGGAACACAAACAGTAACATTGACAAAATATACAACTTAATTAAACACTAAACACTATTTACATGTCTTCGCATATCGTTTGCCAAATGCTTGTACTTATTCAACAGTAATTTTATAGAAACAACTAGGTTTGAACAACAAAAGAAATCTAAACAAACTATGAACTCAACCAATGATTTGCCATATATTTTTTAATCGCTTGAGAGGAAGTATTAAATAAATCAAAGTCAGGAAAGTTTGAGAGGTTATTTAAATTGATAGCAGTTCTAATAAAAAATGAATTACCTACGTCTATAATTACTGCCACTACGGGGTAATGCAATCTGTAATTGTCTACGGTCTAACACACCTTTTAAAAAAGATGGATCAAAATTCGATCGTTGTTAGAATAAATACAACAGAACATTGCACACAACGACATCTTACCCAAAACTAAGCTACCAGGATTGTACAAGATAGAGAGGGGTTGGTAGAAGATGGGTTCTAGATAACGAATATCTATCTTCTATACATATAAAATTCAAAGTCCTGACTGGTTAGGTAACTGACTGACTGCACTATGTATCAACACAATGGTCAACCCGCTGGTCCTAGGGAAATAACATTTGGAGATTGTGTTATTTTTAATGTGTATCCACTAAAAGAGGGTTTTTCGAAATCCCCCCGGGAACGGAATTTACGCGGGTGAAAGAGCTACATTGATTACGTACTTTTTTTTAAAATACATGCACAAAAAGAATTACCCAGAATAAATGAATATTTTTAGTCGACATAAATACTTGTGTCCCCCGAGAATCGAACCTGCAACCTTCGTAACGTCCGCGTCGCAGCTGGGTGTTCATCCGATGCGCCACAGAGGCCGTCAATTGTATTTCTCATTTTAATGGTCACTAACACATTGTTATAAGGGCAATAAAGCAAATAAGTATAACACATTTAAATACCTCATAAATTGTAACCATCTAAATACCCCAGGTTTTATGTCCGATCAACCTAAAAAATCTAGATAGAAACCACAAAACGCACTTAAGTAAGATTTATAAATGTTTATGAAACACTAAAATTCCGCCAAACTATTGGAGAAGTTCTATTTATTCGACCTGGATACAGATTCACTGTTTAAAATCTCTTCTCAAGTGGTCTGGGTATTGTCAGTATGTTGCTTTACTGCCTACGTTACGGACCTAGATCGAAAATGAAAGCTAGGTACCTAGGCGGCTTCGTTACCTGCTGAATATTTGATAAACAAAGTTTTATAAATATTCTAATGAGGGAAGATCAGAATGGTTATTACCTAACTCTAAAAAAAGATAAACAGACGTTCATGACGGTTACGCCTTGCGCCATCCATGAACTTCTACGAAACTCTAAAAATTAATTTAATAAGTGTTTATTAAAAAGAAAGAAATGTCTATGGCCAGCAAAATGAATTTGTTTTCGAATTACCTGTTTTAAAAAGTGTTTCCAATTCATGAGCGGCAGCGCTTGCGTTACTATGAAAAGTAACGCAAGCGCTGCCGCTCATGAGTTGGAATCAGGGATTGCAAATCTCTATATATGTTCATAAATCCTTACCCCAGGAATATGTGTTCACTGCCCCAAGTGATTCGATTTTTATATAAAACTCACACGATTAGGAAACCCCTGTATTTAAAGAGAACGCGAGTAATTACTTTGGCTAACTATTGCATTTGTCTCGCTCTTGTCAATGATTTTCAACGTCTGCGAAACTGTGACAGAGATTTTACTTAGCCGGAGTAATTACTCGATTTGTCTATAAATAAATACGGATGTAAGACTCGGGTAAATATGAAATTTTATTGTATTCCAATCGTGTTCGTTTAAAAAACTCAACAAATTAATCTCCATTAAAATTGCATTTTAGAAAACCCTCATTAGAATGATGACAGCAATGATTCAGCACTCAGACATCATCATCCTACATAATCCTTTTAAATTCGATTTCAAAATGTCAGTGACTCTATGTGTAGGTTGAGTTAGGTAAACAATAGGTCATTTGATAGATCCTCACTAATATTATAAATGCGAAAGCAGGGTTCCCAACTTAGCACTTTCGGTGCTAGATTTGGCACTATTTTCGCAATTCCAGCACTGTAATTTAACATTCAGCACCTAGCACTTAATCTAGCACTATACAGCCATGATTCTGATTTTTTTCTGGTCGCGAACTGCGAATGTTTTTAGTTGTGAATTTATCAATTTAGTGTTTCGTGAACTATAAAACCTACTAAAATGGATATTCCTATAAGCAAAAAAGTGAGTTAAGTTCAAAATTACAGAAAAGAGTGGGAGAACGATCCAAAATACAAAAAGTAGCTTAGACCTGTGCTTGGAGATAGTTTGAAAGCAATGTGTGTATTTTGCAAAACAGAATTGAATGCGAGAATATTTAAAATTTAGCGGCATTCGGAATCAAAAAAGCACATAGAAAAAAAATATGTCTAAAAATAGCACAATTTTTTATTTTTTTTATCAATCTAGCACTATTTTTTAAATTTTTTATCAATCTAGCACTATTTGAGATGTCATTTAGCACCTATCTAAGATAATGAGTTGGCAACCCTGTGCGAAAGTGGCTCTGTCTGTCTCTGACGTTTTACGCCTAACTCGCTGAACCGTTTTTGGTGGATTTTGGAGAAGAACATGGGCTATATATTATATTCCCACGGGATGGGATATGTATACCTACTATAAATTACCCACTTACATTTCCCAAATACCTTTCTTAGGATATACATCACAAAACACACTCCCCCCAAGGGCATATTAAATCACTAGCATTATCAGCGGCAGACATATCGATCTCTTGTCGGTTGGCTAGGCATATATAGGTACTTACATATAGACAGTGAAAACCTAAATAAACAGAATATTCGATCACGTGATATCCTAACGATTCGGAGATAAAATATTGGCTAATAAAGTTTTGAAAAGATATTGTTCAAAATTTAGGTAGGTTTATGATGCCATGCCATGTCGCGGATAAATTCGATACCATTTATATGCCAATCGAAAGAAGACATCAAAAAACCCAATTTCTGCGTCCCACAACAAAGGTACAATGTAAATTACTTTATTAGGCACAATTGTGTGGTTTCACATTATTCTTTGGATTGGTGTACGTTTTATATCGCCACATGGGGCGTAGTGTCACATTCAGACGGTTTTAAATCTTAGTTGTTCAATAACTATACTTCTTGACGGTTAAGAGGGGTGATTTAAATTCAAGTCTTCACAACTTTAACGTTTTCTCAACTTTTAGGATTTCTCAACTTTAAGAATCGGCTTTAAAGTCAATCTGATAAATTGTCAATTTAAAAACTCTACGGTGGATATCCACTATTGATTCCTATTATACCCACACAATACCACATTTGTTATCTTGTCCTGTATAAAGTGAGAACATTTTAAACTTCTTGACCTATGGCGCTAAATTTTGTTTTCCATTTACATAAAATAAATATAAAATTACTTTTTTATCCCTCCTTGGCAGTTTAGAATCATTTTATCGCAATATTTTAGACCGTTTTTATTAAATTCGCATAAGCTTTTTATTTATTTACTTAAAACAAGCAATTTAGATGGAGATTTTTGATGGTTTTAATATAAAATCCCTGTCTGATGAAATCTGGTTTTATGATTTATGAGATCCTGCTAATAATATGTGTTAGCGTGACAAGGATAGCGTTAGCAAATTTCAGATGTGTTAAAGAGGGACATAAGATGAGACAATGGGATTTAGAGCATAAAATCCACTTGTTAGTCGTACATTATTGAGTTACATTACCAGCAATGCTACAGAGAAAATAAAACCTTCTCACAAAACCGGGTTATGTACAGTCAGATTATCAATGGTTCATTTTGCATTCCCTTGCTAGGTTGCTTTAGGCAGTTCTTCAGGTTGCTCTTTGACACGGTCACAATAACTGTGCACCTGGCCCGTATGGATCTGATAGTTATTATTATATAGATTTGAATGAAGTCGTAGCTCGCGCAACTATATAACAGGTGCATAGTTATTATGACTGTCTCAAAAAGGCCATTATGTTCCTAATAATTATGAGTCTTCTAGAAGAACTTTTTATAACCGCCTTGGTCGTCTTGGAAATTGGCAACGCGTATAATCCTAACAGACGCAATCTTACGCAAATCATTTTACGTTCATTCATCGATCGCTAATTAAAATTCAACGAATTTATCAATGAACTTGCAAGAAAGGGACTTTTGATAACGTAACGAAATGAAGTAGTAATTTGTAGGTATACCTGTCTCTTTTCTATCAATGGCGTAATGTAACGTAGTAACGTTGACCTACATTGTTCGCAGTCACCTCCTTGCTAACTCTTATATCCTGGTACTTATTACAAAATTATGTAATGCCCCTAAATCGTTAAGGGTATCAAGAAAAGTTGACTATGTGTAACTTTTTATTTTACAACAGCTTTTTGTGTTTTCTTACACTTACAAAGTAGATCGCAATATTACTTTTATTATAATGTCGATCGTATTCAATCAATCGAATCAAGTCGAATTATTAAAATTTTCATAACTTGTGATTCATGATGTCCTTAGTAGGTAATTCTACTACTAATTAAATTGTTAAAAAGCAAAATTTAATTTAGGAGGAATCTACTAATAGACTGCCAAAAATCAGTCAAAATTATACACTAGCTGACCCGGCGCACTTCGTATCAGCATCGGTGAAAAAGCAGTTGGATGACATACCATGATGCACACTTACATAGCTTGGGATTTTAAAAAATGTGTGTAAATGTGTTTTTATTTTCTTTTAAGTAAACCTTGTCTTTCCAATGACGAACACAAGAAAGGGAATTATCAAATTTTGTGCAGTCCGAGTAATGCTTACATAGATTTCGGCAATTTACTTTTATTTATGTAGATAGACTATATACATGGATAAAACACATTTTCTGTACCTAATTGTATATGTGAGTCAAATAGCCTAATGTGTATGTCTCTGGCCTTACCCAATAAAGTCACAATAAAATTGTAATCAATAACTATAACAATTCATTATCAGTGCAACATTGATGCCTGTATCCTGTCGTCTGTAGATTGACACTAATTTATAATGACATCAACTAAATTATCTCCAATTTTACTTAGAATTTGTAATTTTTATGTGTTTGCTGTACCTACTACCCTTCATTGTCATATTAATTACTCATAGTTACACAGGAAATAGGTAAACCCATTTTCCGTTTTTCATAAAAATACCAATGAGCAATATTATATTTATACTAGCTGACCCGGCAAACGTTGTTTTGCCTTATAAATTAAAGATAGTAGCCGATTCTCAGACCTACTGAATACGTATACAAAATCTCATAAAAATCGGTCAAGCCGTTTCGGAGGAGTACGGTAACTAACACTGTGACATGGAAATTTTATATATTAGATTATATTTATATTTATATCATTCTAAAATAAAATGTTCCATGAATTATCTAGTCAATTAAGTCAATTTTACTCTACTTTTCAAACCTTCTGGTTTTAAAAGGCCTGTCACTAATTTCGACTCTCCCGTACACAACTTCTATAAGCGTAGTTCTAATAAATAATTTCTCAATTTACGAGGTATACTTAGGTCCTTTAGTCCTTACAAAATATCACACAGTTCAAACATACATTTCGAATAAAAATTATACCATTTTTATTGGAATTGCCTGTTTATATGTCAGACATACAGAGTTTCACATGCAATAGTCGAGTTAAACAAAAATAAACGTTCCTTAGAATAGAATCTTCAATTAGGTACGAAGTTTAGAGACTGCTCAACTTCATTAAAAATAGCACTACAAATGATTTCACGCCTTCTATTAAATAACATCCCAAATTGTTTATATGACTTGTCATCGTTTCAATTTAGGTAAGTATTTTAAGAAAACGTTACAAATTCCTCGCTCTTGATTCGAATAGGTCAATTTTGATTAAACCGTTTGCTAAATAAAGAGACGTTGTCTTTTAAATGATTTAATGCTATCTATAACGTCCACAATTTTTTATTTTCTACAAGTTGCGTTCACCGGTTTTACTCGTTTAACGGTCAAATATTGAAACGCTACTCAAAATTTGAGGGCAACTTTAACAATCAAGTAACTCCTACATTTCCAAAATTCTTTTTTCATTATTCGCAATGTATAAACAAATACATTATCATTTGAAAATGTCAACTTAAGACTATGATTTTAGTGTGGTTTCGGAACGCGCCCTCCGATGGGAAGAAAGAAAGAAGAATTGAGCATCTTCTAATATATCAATTTTTATAAGAAGATGCTCAAATATTTAAGTAGCCCTTATTTTTACTTAAGTAGCGTTTCAGTATTCAGCCATACTTAAGTTGAAATTTACACCAATTTGTGAAATAGTTTTTGCATGAATCAATTGACAATATAAATATTTCATGATTCGTGTATGATTATTAGGTTATGGTATACATTTATCTATGGTTTTTTTTTCAGAGTTACGCATAAATCCGGCTTGCTTCAAGGTTTGCACGAAGGAAGAGTACAAAATCTGTAAATCCGGACCGGTTTATAGGCGCTTACCATACTATGCGCATGGAAAACTAATGTGGGCTGCCAAAGTAAGTTTAAAAAAATACAGCTGAATATAAAAACGCACCAATTTTTGAAAATACTTTAAAATCATTTAAGTTACTTTAAATCGTGACCAGTTATGAATGCACATGAAATGGAGGGTAATATTCCAAAATTCCAAATGCATATATGTACCTACATAATACGATTTTCAGTATTTTTATACCTAATTGATGTTGAGTCTTGTTAAAACTACTGACGCAATCGACTAGCACATTTGCTTGTATTTCGAGTACCTATCCTCATTGTCTCTCGATTTAGCCTGATTACTCGATTAGGAAGAATGGGACAGAGAATTCTAAAACCTACCTATCTACCTACTTATACCTATTATTGAATATTCACATTTTAAAAACCAAACGTTAATACGTTTACTTATAATAAATAACAACAAAAACAAAAGATCTACTCACAACTTTTATACTATGATAGAAACAAAAATAAAAATAGAATTTCTACGAACAGATGGACATACTAAAGCCCTTATAAGATACTAATCGCTTCTTGAAACATTACCGTCATAAAAACTGAGTGGTGCATAGAGGATTTCATAGTGAAGATGGATTTATTTTTAAGCTTTGTTAATTACGTGTTGATATAATTACTTGATATTTTAAGTAAACATAATAATTAAAGTACAACTAACGAACAAAATATAAAGCATGGAAGTCAAGCAGCGCAAGAAAACGAATTATGTAATTTCGTGTTCCTGACGTCGATATTGCATAAAAGATGGTTTGTTGAAGCGAAAATCAAATAAACCTCCTCATTATTTCACCAGCATTAGTAATTGAAATGAAACGTGTTAACTCTTTGACAGGCTGGCATCCTGGTCGGTGCTGTCTACTTCACGTATACGCAAGGGGTCTGGGGCGATCAGCAAGACGTCACAGAGTGCATTCGCCGTTGGCAGGAATACGTTCGGAGCATCAACACGCGACGACCGCCCACTTTCGATCAATGTGGTAACGTTATCGTAAGTACATGATAATTTCAACTCTATTTTTAAAACTACAAGATCGACTATAGTTTGGAGAAGTCTGTGGTTCTTATTTCTCGTAAGTCTACTGATAACGTTGAAATACCTACGCTATGGTTTTGCTCTCCTAGTACAAACGGTTACGTCAGCACCCGTTCGGTGACACGGATCGTCGATATGCGGCCCCAATGTTGGACACTGAACTGACAGACCTGTCTATTGAATAGTAGACAAAATGAAGTTGCTGACACATGCATGATGCTGAAAAATTTAGTTGAATATCCCACTTGTTACATTTTGGTACCCGTTACCATAGCGTGTGACATAGCTATCATAGAGGAAAAAAAAAAGATCGAAAAATTGTGTAGAATTTGCAAAACGTAACAAAACAAAATTCATGAAAGAATGGAGGCAAGTCAAATCCCCCGACACGAGGCCAAGATCAATGTCGGTCGTGGACTTATGTTCAAGAACTCTTTCATTTCATATTCGCCTGGTACAATCGCGACGCATCAACGAGACGAAAAGCGAAGTTGAGTCACAAGTTGTGTCGCTTTGTACGATGTTTTTGTACGAAACGAATTCTTTTGATATTCTTCATTGATATGATTTCCTGGTAGATTCACGTCTCCCGCATTTGAGGGACGCGTTCCTCTTCGTTGTCACACTTCTTCATTGAGTTAGACTAGATAGAAAAAACCTACTGTTTGTTACTCTTACTAAACCGATTGCGATGGCACTTGGTATGCAGATAGCTGAAGATTTGGATTAACACACACAAACAACTTTATTCTTTAAAAAGTCAGTGAATGCACTTAAAACTTGAGACCTAGCATAATTTAATTATGTAAGTATGCTTGCCTCTAGAAGATACATAAAATATCATAGAGTGACTCTAGAGTACTAAATTCTAGATATTCTAGGTCCTAGGTATTATAAAATCTAATACGACCCTTATCGCAAGTTTCTTCAACCGATGGTAAAAGTCAAAGTAAATTATTTTCAAGCATTATTTCCGTAAACTTTCTTTGTGCGACGGCACAGTTCTTTAAAATAATTTTCTTTATTTTTAAGGTCCCAGACAAAGGCTCCGAAAACCGGGATCAATAAATTAGATTAGATAATTTTCTTACAAAATTTATTCACTTGAATAAAATTTTACACTTTCAAATTTATTATTAATTAACTCCTTTTTGTCTGGGACCTTAAAAATAAAGAAAATTATTTTAAAGAACTTTGACTGCTAATGTTATCGCAAATCATCGCAAAATCAAACGCAAAACCGAAAAATCGCAAATAGTTGAGTCTAAATCGCAAATACAACATGTGTGTTTTCAGTAGTGAAAGGGTAGAAAATTTTGAAATGACCCAATGAGAATTAAGAAATATTTGCAATTAAAAAATCTTCAAAGTTAAAACAAAACTAAACTTTAAAAAGGCAAAAATAATAACCCGAAAACAAATTTCATGTCTCTGAGTAGGTATGTGGTACCTTACGTTCCCGCGTCGGGGGACGCGGTACTATAAGCACGGGTCGGTTACCATCAACTTCTGTGACACTTTCCCGCGTCCCCCGACGCGGGAACGTAAGGTACCACATACCTACTCAGAGACATTAAATTTGTTTTCGGGTTATTATTTTTGCCTTTTTAAAGTTTAGTTTTGTTTTAACTTTGAAGATTTTTTAAGTCGGGGGTTTTTTAAATTTTTAATTTTATTTTTTTTATTTCACCCTTTTTGTAAAAGCAATTTTGATGAAACATGCTTATTGTTGTCACAAAAGTCACGTCCTTTTATTTGATACCCTTATCGGGTATATTTGAAAACATTCGGTTTTTATTTCCGAGTTTGACCTTACATATACTTTGAACGGCTGAACCGATTTTGATGAAACTTGCATATTGTTGTCACAACAGTCATGCTCTTTTATTTGATACCCCACTCGGGCATATTTGAAAACATTCGGTTTTTATTTCAGAGCTTCAACCAACATATATTATGAACGGCTGAACCGATTTTGATCAAACATAGCTAAGAACACTCGCGCAAAAGACACCTATTAAACAAAAAAAACTACATTCAAATCGGTTCATCCGTTCGTGAGCTACGATGCCACAGACAGATACACAGACAGACAGACAGACACACAGACACGTCAAACTTATAACACCCCTCTTTTTCCGTCGGGGGTTAAAAATAAAATAATGTTAAAATTAAAGGCATTTTTCGGTTTTAATCGCGTGGTGTGTATGTATGTATATTGGGGGTAATCTCCGAAACTACTGGACCGATTTCAAAAATTCAAAAATATTCCCACGGGATCGGGAGGAGGGATCTTACGCGGGTGAAACCGCGGGAATCTGCTAGTTTAAAATAATGTTATTTAATTGTACTCTATTAACAGATACGAAGGATCGTACATGACCTTATTCTCTCGTTATAATGTGCGGAAACAGGGATGTGGTTATATTATGTATATATCTATAAATATTATAAACATGTAGGTAGGTACCAACTCACTTACTATAGGTAGGTATGTTGGTTTTCTGTATTGCCAGTTGTCAAAAAAACTAAAACAGAAACAACCGTTCATAATATTTATGTATTTATTTACATGTAGCCAACTTCTTCTAAGTTTCTTTGCAATCGGTTCAGTATTTAATGCGTGCAAAATAACGCGATAATTTCTTTCTATGTTCGAACCTTAACCAAAATATTTTGGAAACCTTGTGATGGGGACCCTTTAAAAGTAAAATCTTAAACCGAAAAATATCGATATTAAGGTAGAAAACTAAATTTTTCATAATTTATTTTGGTATTCAGTTTGTATGGAAATGGTAAGAGTCGCCTCGTCCTTAAAGCTCGTGGCCTAACACCGCCCTCCGTAATTGTCTAATCGTGTGAGTTAAGCAATGCCTGGCGCGGTCATTACTTCGATGGGTGACCGATGAATGTGTGTGGCAAAAACATTATTTCGAGCTCCTCCGTGCTTTGGGAGGCACTAACGTGCCTCACTAACGGCGACTGGTCCCGATTGTTATATCAGTCGTTAGGTCAAGTCAACCTTAGGACGACCGCGACCTGAAAACTCAAAACATAGGTACAACACCACGCACCAATGTCTTTTTATTTAAGAAAAAATATGTGCGCTAATAACATCGCTTTTACGGTGAAGGAAAACATCGTGATTAAACCGACATGTCATATAATATTACTCATCACCTCGGCATGGGACATTCGCCTATTCGGACTAGTCTCCCGAAGCGTCTTCCTGCCTAACTAAGAGGAGGCCCTTACCCTAAAGTGGAACAAAATACCCGGTTAACAAAAAAAAGTTTAAAAAGTAGAACTATTAGTGCGAACCTGGCAACACCTAACCACGATACAGATATTGTGTAACACACTCGGACGGGAAGCCTCCTACGCAATGATAACAGCCTGGTAAAATGGGGTCATATTGTCACAATGTTACGCGCAAGGATACGCACACATTCGATTTGTTTAATCGCTTTCAGAACCATTCGAATACCTAAATACATTGAGACATTGTTTTTGAAAAAAAATGCTTCTGAAAATTCGAACGTGGCGGGATACGAACCTACGACTACTGGTAATCTGAACTATCGCGTTAGACCGCTTCGCCACAAATACTAGTAGGTATACCCTAAGTCGACATTTTTGGGAGCTTTTTTTTTCATACACTTTTAGAAATAATGTGTATAAATTGATAGGTACATACAGAAACAGCCAAACAAATATCTGTAATTGTAATGTACCCTACCTACAAGGCTACACCTACATATTTATTTCACGGCGGGAATCGAACCTGTGGCATTATGTACCTATAGACACAGAATATACATAGAGTACGTTACGTATAGATAGACCTCAAAATGTATGAAAATTGAGCGTGTCCCACTTGTCTTGCGCCTACTGTGACATGATTTCCACTGTTTACTAAGTTTTACATTTCTACTGCGCGAAAACGATTTATTCCGTTTTGTTCAATAGGATTCGATCGGTACCTACTGCAAATAGGTTTGGCAATAATTTTACGGCCAACTGCTTGACATGAATGAGGGTGAATCCAAAGACGGTTAGAATCAAGTGTTTATCCGACACCGCGCGAGACGAACTTCAGGTTCGCTAGTCTCACCCAGATCCTTTTAAGTCGCCTTTTACGATATCCACGGGAAGAAATAGCCCTATTCTATATCTAATCAGTCCTGCTTAAGAACTGCACGAGTTATTTAAAGCTGTTACTTAAGCTTCGCTTCGATAATCTTTTACCTTTTCTTTCCAGAAAAAAGATCGCACCGACAGTATACTTGCCCCAATATACAATCTCTACAAGGAAGTAGTGACTACGTGCTTTTCAGGTACAACCTACTTACGTTTGTATTATACGGTACTAGCTGCGCACGGTGGTTTCACCCGCGTAAGTCCCGATCCCGGGGGAATATTGGGATCAAAAGTAGCTCATGTTCTTCTACTAGATCCTATTTATCTTTTTACTCTAATCATGAAATAACGTAAAAAGTTACAGTAAGACAGAGACTTTCGCATTTGTAATATTAGTAGAGATAATTAGCGATTTTACAACATCTAAGAAAAACTAGAGCGGTGTTGGTCTATCTACTACTGGAAAATGGAAACTTTCCATTTCACCAAATGAATCCCCAGACTGCTGCAGCGTTGTAACACAGTTTAACCTAATAGTTAAAATATAGGGTTCCGTATCCAATTGTAATAATGGTCGGACTTGGCCGGTTTCATTTGTCTAACTCACTTTATCGATATTAGGTAAATTCTATTTACCCAACAAAAGGCTTTAGCCAAAGAAAGCTTCGTTTAATTTCAGGAATAGTAAAACTGCCGTTGATACTGAAATGCATGTACATCGACTACCTGAAGGCAATAGAAGAGAGACACAAGCAGCTCGTCAAGGAGAGGAATATCAGACGAACTGGTCCTAAATAATCTTAGATCCATGGCAAGCCAAACTAACCACTCAAAGTTGAATGTAGGTACCAAAAAAAAAGAAAAATAATAAAACCCGGTTGAAACACTACGACGCTGACATTGCATTGCAGCGCCTTACATCATGTTTTTGTACCGATAGTAAGGGTCAAAATACCTACCAGCTGTTTAAATAAAATAAAGCACGTGCCTTGTGGGGCTGCTAGAGGAGAGTACTTGAGATTCTAAAACTAGCACTTAAAGAAACGTTGAGCGTTGTAACAATGCTAAAAGTAATAAAAACCACGCGATTCAAACCGAAAAATGTCTTTAATTTCAATACAACATCGCGAAAACAGAAGAAGAATCTAGCACTTAAAGCTTAACATTTCAAAAAGGGAACCCTAACATTATAAATGGTTTTTCGAATTCCATTATGATTTACAAAGACCTATCTAACGATACCTCACATCATGGGGTTAACGAGAAAAAACATCCCCCCCCATTGCAGATGTGGGGGTGGTACCTGCCCTATAAAAATGACTTTTACTATCGGTTGAAGAAACTCGCGGCTAATCAACGTAAAAAATACCGGTTATTATAAATAAACAACAACATATTCTAACTGTTTTCGAACCAGTTTGTTTATGCTAGAGTATGGGCAAATGAACATAATGATATCATGAAAATTACTATCGTAGGTACTTTTTTTAAGTAAAGGAAGATGTGTTTTTACGTTTTAATTTTTAGTTAGGTACCTAGCTACTTACATCATTTACATTGAATGATTAAATTAAATTAAACGAAATGAAATAAATTTGAACGAATTGAAATAAAATTAGATGAAACGAAATACATTTTTACAATTTCACAACTATTTGTATTATTCTGTCCGATGTGATATGATAGTGAACTCGTTTATTTGGAAGTGATATGTGATTTGTTTATTGTTTTTTATAAAGAGAATAGAGAAAATAACGATTTATATTAGTAGTTTCAATTTTAGCTTATTATTAAATAATAACTTAAGATAATCTTACTTTACCTGACTTTCATCAGATGGCTACATTATAAACTATTAAGAACACACTCTTTAAATTTCAGACTCTCTCAGACCCATACATAGTTTTCCCTAGATAAAAATACTTTCTAACATACGAACTTTCACATTAAGGGGCAGTTCCTCGTGTTTTTTTTCGTTTAGTTAACTAGTTTAGTTTAGTTAATAGGCGAACGGAAAACCTGTAGCCCGATTATGTAGACGGATAGATAATCGGCCTACTGGACTGGAGGACTGTCCCCTTGATACTATTAAAATGTAGTTTGTTAGCTCCGCCTTAACTCCGCCGCGTGGAGATCGAAGAGAGCCGGCTCGTCGGTGCCGCTTGCCAGCATGTACTCCAAGTGTCTGATGTAGCAGATTGCTATCCTGAAAACAGATTACATACACCCTATAATGCTACCTAGCTGATGCTTTTGATGTTAAAATCGTTGCCTGCCTTGCCTGTAGCACGCAGCGAGATTTAAAACGGCATATTTTAGAAATATTTTACAAGGAGAAATGCATCATCAAAAAATGTACCGTGACAGGATTCTTTGCTTGCTGGGCGAGTGCGCTAACCACTGCGCCACACGAGAACTCACATAACACGGTAAATTAACGATCATGCATTTTCCCTGTTTTTATTGTTTACTGACTTAGGCTCGGTTTGACGGTATATTTTACCTGAGACACTCAATTTTGGAGTATTTCTTCTTGGAAGGCTTCGTGACGGGTAGTCTGGCTCGCAGCAAGTCGAACGCGCGGTTCATATCCCGCATGCGCGTGCGCTCGCGATCGCACGCCGTCTTCTTGTATTCTGGAAGTAAACGAGTTATTCACGACTATAATATAATACTGAATGGTTGAACGCAAACCTGAACGCAAAAAAGATCCGACAAAGTTCATGGTTTAGTTAGACCATTGAGACGTAAAAGTAGGAAAACGAACCCCGGGCTCTTGAGAGGGATGCAACCGGAAACATCGCTCGGATGATGATGATGAAGTTCATAGTTTAATTTATTCCTAGGTAAGTTAAAATAGAAAAGAATATACTAAAATAAGGTATGAATACGTTCAGTAGCAGTATCCTGCCCTACCATATTGTAGGTACTCCTGCTCATAATATTTATGACATTTTTATAGGTAGGTACTAAGGTAAATAATTGAATACCGTTATTTACAATTATGATACTTAATTTTTAAATAGCCTATTATGCCACCAGGACCATTATTATTACCTACGCATCTAATCCATTGACGCCTCATTTATTAAAATCGGTTTAGGAGTTTAGACGCTACGGTACGTGGAACATACAAACATACAACATACAAACAGACTGCTAACATCGTTAAACTTCCCTTTAGCTTCGCCGAGGGCGGGTAAACTTGTGTTTACCCGCCCGTTTTGATTGTTCAAGAACCTTACCTTTTTCAAGAAGCAAGGCTCGTTCCTTCCATGTCAAGACGCCGGCGTCCACCCCAGGGTCGTCATACTTGCCGGCGTCTTGCGACTCGTGGGAGAAGTCCAGCGAGGACTCGGAGTTGGCTGGCTCTGACGGCGCCACCTCTCTGTATTCTTGAGAGTAATATCTAGGTCCTGCTGGTTTTAGAACAATTTGCTACTAATTGTTACCTTAGTTTTAGTAAACATGCTTTCCTCTTAGGTTAGTTAGGCAGTAAAACACCACGGGAGCCTACTCCGAATTGGCGAATGTCACATGCCTCAGAACCGTGGTGAGTCCGAAGACGGACGGTCCCTTTATTCTGTCGGGGGTTAAAAAATAAGAAGAACCTCCTTTATTTTAGAAGTTTAGTTTAGTTTTAGTTCCGTTCTAGCACGATAGCCACGAGTAACTCGGGTAAGCCAAGCCGAAATTAAGAAAGCACCTCCACGTGTATTTGCGAGTAAGGCCTCATAGGCCTCTTTTTTCATCAAGGAGTATTTCCTTCGTGTGGTAATCAAGAATCAAGAATATTTATTGTTTAAGTGATGTACATAGGGGTCTTAAATTAAAATATTTTGGATACAATCACTTACCCACTACAATAAACACTTTGAATTGAATTGAATTGAAATAATGTTTAGGTCTTTCAAAAACTCACCCTCGTTATAAGTTTCCAACTCGTGAGGCCTAAAATAAGTGACGCGTTTCGGCTCATAATCTTCCAAGACATAAGACCGATGATGGCTGATGGTCTTGTCGTATTTCTTATGTGAAAACGTTCCTTCTTTCAGTTTGTCTTCTTGTCGCCCTATTTCTAATATAACGCAGTCTTCTGGTTGTTTCTCTTCGTTCTCTTTGGGTATGTAGTTTGCGGTTAGAGGTATGGGTGCTTCGTCGTTGTAGTTTTGGTTGTACATTGTTTTTTGGAATGCACTGTTTTATTGTTATTGGTAAAGAATATTTCTTTCGGTTTTCGCGATGCTGGTTATTTCCGTTTATAATCGCGTTCTTATTTTCGCTATCGTTATGAAACGCTTTGTCTAACTTTTGTGAGTGTCAGTTACAGGGAAAGGATTTTGCAAGAGTTTCCTAACGGGTACGCCTGAAGAAAACATAGGAGCAAGACAAATATCGTTACTGTGGTTTACGATATTGCGACAAAGTATTCCTTCGCTAAGATTTCCCTTTGGGGAATGAATTAAGTTTATGTGATAAAACGCTAATAAAACCCTAAGGGAACTCTAAGGGAACTAAACTCTAAACTCTAAGGGAAGTCTTAGCTAAGCTATGCTTTGTCACAATATCGCCACTCACAGGAACAAGATTTGTGTTGCTCCTAAGTTTTCTTCAGGCGAACCCGTTTAAAAACCCTTGCAAAAACTGTACATAACAGACATTCACAAGAAGTGGTAGATAAAGCGTTCCTTAACTTCAGTTACACTTAGGACAATAAGGAACATATTTTTAGACATAGCGTTCCTTAACACTTAGCACAATAAGAAACAATATTTTTGAGTTAGGTAGTACACTGAAGTAGATTAATGATGAACACTTAGATTTTTTTATGTTTTCCTAAGCAATTTTTTAAAACTTCTTTTTCACTTTATTCTATTTTGAGTCACATTTCAAATTAATAATTTTAGATACGTTTTTATAATTTGTGTGTGGTCTCCACCTGTTACAAATAAGGACTGTGTCACACATATTTCAGTGCTATTGTAATGCATATTGGATCAAAGTCGCGTTTTGTGTACACAACTGGCGACAATTTTAATATTTTCTGAACAGGGCGACGCTTTTGTCTTCCAATTCTTTTGTTCATTTTGATACGATGGTGTAGTTTAGTTTAGGCTATAGTTTTTTTCTTTAAATATTTCGTAAGATAGTAGATTCTTTTAGGGTTCCGTTAAATAGAACCTCTATAAGATTAGTCGGTTAACTACAGCTTTTCTCAGGATAACCGGATAACTTACCTCAGTCGGTTTTCTTATAAGTAAATAAGGAATGAAAGTTGGGGTATCTACCACTAGACCAATACCGCTCTAAAAAGAAATAAGTGCAAAAGACATTAGTCGGCCGTATTGCTGTAATTTAACCAGTTTTGAAAATAAAACGAGATATGTGTGTTTTGTATGACAATAATTTATTTATTTATGATTATGCTTACATACAGAAATGTAATAAATAAAATTTATGCTTTTTAAGCACAGCCATTAGCTTAACGAACTACTGTCCTGAGAAATGTTTCTAAGGAAAAAATGATAAAGTAGAGATCGTCCTTAGGTGATAAGGGCGCCCATTGTGCCACATCACATTAAAGTTTTTACCTGTTATGTTTTTGTAATTTAAGTTTTGGGACAAAAAAGTATTTAGCTATCTATTTATCTATCTAAGGTAAGGAATTTCTTTAGAAACGTTTCTGCTTACCGTCATTCATTAGGAACCTTTTGGAAAAAAATGTCGTATTTCGCTCACCACCACTGTTTAATACTTGACACTAAAACCTAGCTAAAAATAAACAAAACATTCAGCTTTGATATAAAAAAATGCAATAAATTAAAGAAACAATCACATCATACTTATATTTGTCATTTAGAGATTTTGAAAATAGGCAAAAAAGACAAGGAGATTTTAGGGAGATTTTTTACAGTCGACAGGATGTTTTTTTATTTTTCAGTGCCTATGTTTATCGTTTTATGTAATAACTATATCAATAAATGCCATTCACCACCGGGGTGACAAAACAGAGGGTGCCAGATTGGAACAAACCGATTTTTGTGGGCATGAAAGTTTTTATTGAATTTGTTTGAGACTTATGCGGGTGAAACCGCGAGGCACAGCTAAATTCTCCTGTTCAAAAAGTGCTTTTCTAGCGACCTATAGGAATACTTTTAAGTACCATACAATTATAACATCCAAGTATATCTATCTACACTAATATTATAAAGAGACAAAAAATATTTAATTGTTTGTACCAAATAAGCTTCTTATACCAAATAAACCGCGCAAGCAGCTAGTCTATACTAAAATTATAAAGAAGAAAGATTTATTTATTGGTTTGTAACGAATGGGCTTCGAAACTACCGGACAGATTTCAAAAATTCTTTCACCAAAAGAAAGCTACATTATCAAGGAGTAACATAGGCTGTTTTTTATCCTGATATTCCCTCGGTATCGGGACTTACGTGGGAGAAATCGTAAAATTATAAAGAAGAAAGATTGATTTATTTGTTTGTAACGAATGGGCTTCGAAACTACCGGACAGATTTCAAAAAATCTTTCACCATTAGAAAGCTACATTCACCCTGAGTAACATAGGCTACTATTGATCCCGATATTCCCTCGGGATCGGGACTTACGCGGGTGCAATCGCGGGACGAAGTTAGTCTACTATACAGTGATAGGTCTAAGCTCGAAGTACTGCTTCAAGAGGTCGTCGGTGACCGCGGCGCGGCGTTGCTGGTACTGTGTCACGTACTCCGTGATGGTGTCGATGGCTACTTTCTTCAGTTCGCCTGTTAACATCGCTCCGGTTTCGTACTGCTCTTTTATCTATGGACAAAATGTATTGATTAGCTCGATATGTTTATCCTATTAATATTTATATATTAATATTTATTTATATATTAATATCCATGAATGTGTTTGTGGCTCCTTTAAAATGGTTGAACCGATTGTTATAAAACTCGGTATCTGCTGATACCTGCTGTGCGATTATGTAACGGTGAATGGAGTTATTGCAATCAATATTTTGTTGTTAACAAAATTAACAACAAATTATTGATTGCAATTTTATTAATCTATGGAAATTCTCATTTAAGATGGGTTGGGTAATCATGGTTACAGAAGATAAAGTCTTAATTGGCGATACAAAGATTTGGCAATATTTGAGGCTAGATTCCGCAGTATCTATTTATTTAGAACAGCATTAGACAAACCTCCTCCAACCGCTTGTCATCCTCCAAGAAGAACTCTAGATACTTGAAGGATATATCGACGCAGGTGCGGCCTCCCTTCAGGCGGTGCGCCTCCACGCTCGCCTGCCCGCCGGAGAACGCGTATTTGTTGATCTATAACAATAAACAATAAATATTTGGTTTATTTTGGTTTTAGTATTTTAGAAATATTTCAAAGAACCAATACTTCTGCAAAAACACAACCCACGATAGACGCCGGGCTGGATTCGAACCCGCATCTTACACAAACCGAGAGCACAACTTGAACCAATTAGTCTACCGGCGTCGGTGACTCGTACGCTGTATTTTCGCAAGTATTGCCTTTTAGTATTCTGTTGTTATAGTGGCTACAGAAATACATCATCTGTGAAACTTTCAACTGCCTAGTTATCACGGTTTTATGAGCGTCTGAAAACCTTAAAAGTTGTATTATTTTTACGGCAGTGACATCATTATCTAGCAAGCATGTTACACCGTCGACCGCGTCGTCGCTACACACTCGCCAAACATCGGTTTAGGCCGTGCGTTGATACATCAGTCAGTCAGTCAGTCCGGACAAAGCATATTTTAAATATTTTCAAGTTCGAGCCCCGTCATGGGATAATTTTTGGTGTTTCACAGACTTACCTTACTCTTGATCTGTTTAGGTGTGTCGCTCAGGAAGATGGAGGCGTTAGGGTCGCTGGCGGACATCTTGTGCTGCGCGCCCTGCAGCGCGGGTAGGAACGTGGAGTGTAACAGCGCGGGCTTGGAGACTTACCTTACTCTTGATCTGTTTAGGTGTGTCGCTCAGGAAGATGGAGGCGTTAGGGTCGCTGGCGGACATCTTGTGCTGCGCGCCCTGCAGCGCGGGTAGGAACGTGGAGTGTAACAGCGCGGGCTTGGGCAGGCGGAGCCGCGCGGCCACGTCGCGGGAGAGACGGAAGTATGGGTCCTGGTCGATGGCGCAGGGGACCAGGCACGGTAGCTGGAAACCAAGAGAGAAAGGTATAGAATACATGACGATACCACTAAAGTGAACTAAATGAAACTTTCTTAAATAGTATATAACGCAACCAGTGAATAAAGGACGGATTTAAAGCGTGGGCCTTATTTGAATCACTGATTGTAACGACTGAAACAAGACCGCAGGGAGTGTTTCATGATGATGATGATTCAGGGAGTGATTCATGATGATGATGATTCAGGGTGTGATTCATGATGATGATGATTCAGGGAGTGATTCATGATGATGATGATTCAGGGAGTGATTCATGATGATGATGATTCACTTGAATCCTGAACGAAACGAATGATTTATTACCCTCAATTTAAAGCTTTTAAGTTTTTGTTATACTGATGTTTATAGTATTACACTATACGTTTTTTTTTATTTCAGACTATAATTTGGCATTTTAGCTCTTTGTATATTTGGCATTTTTTTCCATTTATGTCAGATCTTCCTATCCTATCCTACTTCCTTATCCTTTAATATTATAAACGTGAATGTTTGTATGTATGCTGTGGTAAGTATGTCTGTATGTATGTGACTTTGTTACACTTTCACGCAAAAAACTACTGAATGGATTGCGATGAACTTGGAATATAGATAGCTGGAGATCTAGAATAACACATATGCTACTTTTTATCCCGATAATGTCGCGGGATCGGGACCTAAGCGGGTGAAACCGCGGGACGCAACTAGTAGTCTATAAAGAAACAATGTAAATCTATCTACTCACAACTTTATCACCAAATATAAAAGGGAAGGAGGTGGAGAAGGCCGGCGCAGCCTCTATACTGGGGAAGGTGATCTTCCCAATGACGTCACTATCTCCGAACCCGAAGATTCCCTTCACCTGGTTGAAGGTCACACTCTTCTGAATGCGGATCATGTTGTGGTAAAACGCTGGGCACTGTCTGGGGGGGGAAATATATTTCATTTTAGTTGATTATGAATATATCAGGTTGCCTGGAAAAGATCGCTTTTAGCGGTAAGGCCACCTATTGTATTTTCTTCTGGATGCGGATCTTATTGTGGTAGAGAATGCTGGGCACTCTCTGGTGGGGGAAATATACTTCATTTTAGCTGAATATATCAGGTTGCCTGGAAGAGATTGCTTTTACTAAGGCCACTTATTGTACTTTTCTTCAAGTAAGCTGTAAGTTTTTGTTTCTACAAGAAACAAATATCTGTAATCTTTCCAGACCATAATCTTCTTCATAGACTTTTTTCATACACTAGCTAGATAGTATTAAACAAAATTGCTTCCCGCTATCTGTCCCTTATGTATGCTTAGATCTTTAAAACTACGCAACAGATTTTGATACAGTTTTCTTAAATAGATAGAGTGATTGAAGGGGAAGGTTTAAATGTATAATACACACCCGTGAGAACTAATGTTATAAAGATGAAAGATTTGTAATGTTGTGGGTTTGTAATGAATAAACTCAAAAACTACTGGACCAATTTCAAAAAATCTTTCACCATTAGAAAGCTACATTCGCCTCGAGGCTATAAAATAGGCTATACCCACGTGATCGGGACTTACGCGAGTGAAACCGCGGGGCGCAGCTAGTTTATAATAATTTGTTCAGTATTAATTTACACTATAATAATAACTCACCCAATAAAATCCAAATCATTAAAAATGAATGTATTTGCAGTATCGAAACCAACTGCTACAATGTCTTTAGCATTATTATAGGCCATCTGTCTCGCGTCCTCCACTTTCAGGTCTCTCCAGAGTACCTTCTCATCATCAGTCAACTGGATGATCAGGGGTACGTTGAATACGTCTTGTAGCCATCTGAAAATTAAACGAAAACCGGTCAAGTGTGAGTCGTCCTCGCGCGCGTTCCGTACCGTTATCAGTATCACAAATGAATAATAGTTATTTGTTGTATGGGACCTCACTTAAATGAGGACAAACAGACATGACTCATGATGATGATGATGAGTGGAGTAAAATGATACCGGTTTATTATTGGCCATGGAACCCTAAAAATCGTAGTTATTCAGTCCCCTTACTTATTATAAATAAACCGTGACTAACTTTATGTAACGTTTGTCACTGTCTGTTAACTTTGAAACTTCATGTCACAGTAAGAGACAAATGTTACATAAACTTAGTCATTGTTTATAAGTAAGAGGATTACAGTATAAGAGCAGTGTTTTAAAACCCAACTTACTTAGTAAACATGAAAGGGATCAAATGCCCAACATGCATGCTCTCCGATGAGGGCCCTCTGCCTGTATACAAGTAGAACTTTTTGCCTGCCTCATGGAGATTGAGGATATTGTGCAGGTCTCGATGGGAGAAGAATATGCCTCGGGTTAGGAAATGATGAGCTGGAACATTATTCTTTCTATAAATATTATTATAATTAAATAAATATCATTCGAATTAGAAAATGAGACTTTACATTACTTTGATATCTATATCTATAAATTTCTTTGTCCTGGCTGACTGATCTATGCATAGCCTAAACTGCTGTTAGTAGAGTGCTGAAATTTTGAGAGTGTGTGTAGGTGATGTGAGCATCCAATGAGAAAGGATTTTTGACATTTCTCATGTGATCGGTAATTTACCATAGTAGTAGAAGTGCCACAAAGTGCACCAACTATAAGGTAATTCCAATGTCGGGTTTCCAAGCTTTAAATGACTGTCGAAAGGTTGTTTTCGTTATGAGCGTCATTGAAACTCACCTTTCTTTCCTGTGACTTTTTCAAACCTCTGTATTAGCTCCTCATCAATCTTTTGACTGCCAAATCTTTCTGTAATAAACATTCATTATTAAGAGTCTTTGATACTATGCTACTGTGGTTGTTTATCAGGGATTTCTACCCAATCATATATCTTTACTAAACAGGATAATACCATTATCCTGTTCCAGTAACATAAAATACCAAATAGAAACTTACTGATAAGTTTATCATAGTCGATTCCAGTCTCAGACTTTCCACTGACAGTCCATGGGTCCACAAAATCCTCATCATCCTGAACAGATAGATTTTCTACAGGAATTCCTTCAGCCATGTTCTGAAAGCAACTGAGAAACGATTAAAAATTACTCGAATTCCAGAACAACATTTAAAGGAGTTCAACATAGTCATTATAGACTGATGTTCACTATGTTTTGGGACTTTACGGATGATACCGCAACCTTGCAGCTGGTAAGAAATGAATCAACCAAATCAAATTTAGGTTATTTTATGGAACACTAAATAAATGAAAGACTTATGTGAACTACAATATTACTTACTTATGCTACCTACGTAAAATGTTATTGCTGATGCAATCACACAATATTCTCTAGTTTTCTTTTGGAAAAACCAAGTTTTTCTTCACAATTTACCGCTACGTTTACAGTTTTCAGACTAGTTTTGCTTAGTTAGTTTTTTATTTAGCATGGATCATTATTTTTCCTGAATTGCTGTTTCTTTTCTACATTGCAAGTGGAACTGGCAAGAAGCGAGACAGAGATAAAGGTTTAATGCTAAACATGCAGTTTTCAAAAAAAAAATTGGAAAAAATAATTGGGCATGACATTGACAGTGACACTGACAATAAATAACATGCTGCGTTCTGTACCTCTGGGGCTTCGATTCGATTGAATTCTAGTGCTTCCAGCTTCTTTTATTCGATCCAAATTTTTTTAACTACTTTGATTTTATATATTATTCGAAAAACTAAACTGACTGTTTTTTGTGCTAAAAAAGCTATGAAGAAATGGCTTTTATTTTATAAAAGCAATAAGGAAATGATTTAATTACCTATTCCTCCTTTACTCAGTCTCGTACTAAGATTCAGCCTATTTATTTTACGTCTCAGCAGACCTAAATCTCTCTTTAAAAAAAAATCTAAACCGTATTGACCAACAACCCTGTTATGGTTTAATAACATTGGAATGGTTTCTTTATAGAATCTCACAGAAAATCTATATAAATATTTTTTTCTGTTGCTGTAAAAAAAATGTTTTTGCGTGATTGAAACAGAAACAAACAACATTTTAAACTTTCGCATTTGAAATATTAGTGGGATGCGAATCTATTATACAGGGTGTTTCGACGAGGGGGTATTAAGCCGAAAGGGGGTTGTTCTAAGGGTCTACTAGGCGAACAACTTTTATTCTACGACTTTTGGAAATTCGAACTTTTAAAGTTGTATCACTAAAAAAAACAGCTGTTTTTTGTAAAAAAAAAGGCAATAAATTTTTAGATTTTAGTGATCCGAACTAAATAAAAGGGCACCTTAAGGCCAATGACCTCAAACTCTAAAAAACAGCTGATTTTGATGCAAACTTTAAACTGAAAATTTTCGAAAACTTCTTCGAATTTCCAAAACTTTTAGAACAAAAGTTGTTCGCCTAGACCTCTAGAACAACCCCCTTTCGGCTTAATACCCCCTCCTTGGAGCACCGTGCATAATATTTTGAAGACTTGTTTTTTTAAGTGGGAGCCAATAATGTACAACCAGTTAATGTACGCCTTGTTAATTCGCAACCCGATAATGTTTAGCCAAAGTTATCGTTTTTAAACAATATTTACCCATTTTGAATTTAGTCTTTAGGTAACATTACAGAAGCGAAGTTCGGAACGCAGCTGAAAAAAAAACAAACAATGATCGTTCGTTGCCTGAGATAAACGTCGCTCGTTTATCTATCGCGTATTTACGAAAAATCGTGAAAAAGCGACTGCGGAGCGAAGGCTCGTTTCCTTGTTCCAAATAATTCTGTATGGAACTTTGGTGTTGGACAAAGACGGCGTGTTGTTGTTCTTAATGGTGTCCGGCGACGATTCAAATGGTGGTCGTTTGTCGCGAAAAACTACGAGGTCTCCGAACCGCAGATCGAAGAAGTCAGATGCAGACATAGCGAAGGGGTCAGCGTTGCGAAATGAATCGCAACCTTCTGTCCATAAAAGGAACCTTTACGTTGTCTCTTTCCCAATTATAATTTTGTTCAACCTGCTGAGATCAATTTTGTATCAGTTGTTTATTGTGTTCAAATATTTGTATACGGCTTCGAATCGATTGATGCAGAAGCCTCGTAAAAACGGCGAGTGTAATTTGGAAGTTGTTGTGAAAGACGGTGTTGTGTCTACTGAGCTAGCCCAAGGCGAGGAAATGTCACACATTCACACAGTAGGGCCAGGGGACCCCCTGCTGGCCAAACAAAAACATCATCACAGGAAAGCTTTTGAGTACATTTCGAAAGCCCTGAAGATAGATGAGGAGAATGAAGGTAAGATGTTGTAAACATTGTATTTTATGAGCTTTGTTTGAGCTTTCAGTATGTATTTAAGACTGGTATGACTCATTCTATTGATTCAGGGTTGTGTCCTAAGTTTCAGTAGACTGTTTTGAAGTTCTTTGTGTGTTTTTAATTAGGGATAACAAAAGAAGTTAATAGTAACTTGAAGTTCAAGACAAAGAAATCAAATAAAATAAAATTTATCTAGTGATACATGTTTATGTACTCTTTTATTTAGGCATATCTATACTGAATCCTTCTTTGAGATCTGAAACGGGGCTGTTCTCTTTATATATATAATATCTAAACCTATGACTTTAGGACTTAAAGGAAAATGCCCAGGGTCCCCTATAAGGATTGTGTCTGTTTATCCTTTCTTATTTCTTGTAGAAAATAAACTTGGTATTGTACTTTTCAACATATTTAACTTGATTTAAAATAGAAGAAATAAAGTGTTTAGTTTAGTGTTCTTCATAATTGTATTATTCAAAGTAGATCTTTAATAGTACCTAGATCTGTTTTTAAATTAAAATTACCTGTTAAATCTCAGTGTTTTAGCTATGTCTTGTTATAATTTATGTAAATGTATTGAAATATTTTTCCATACAGAATTAGTTTTTTTTAGGTCCTATAACAGAATACAGACACAATAAATCTTACGAAAACATCAAAATTATCCATCACAGTTTACTGTGATGTATAATTTGGATGTCTTCTTTGATATTAATTTAAGCTCTGAGCAAAAACTAAGAAACCGTAAATAGAAAAAACAATATAATCTGTTCCTAGATCCTAGAAACTCCAAAAAAATGGGCATTCTCTTTTGAAAAAAAAATATTAAAATAAATGCTGGATAACATCAGCAACCTCAGTACCCTTTTCTCAAAATGCAGGTCAAAAAGAACTAGCAATAGAACTATACAAGAAAGGAATATACGAGTTGGAGAGAGGCATCGCTGTCGACTGCTGGGGCGGGCGAGGTGATGCCTGGCAAAGAGCCCAGCGCCTACATGATAAGATGAAAACCAATCTTGGGATGGCTAAAGACAGATTACACTTCCTCGGTACGAATAAAAAAACATCCGACTCAAATACTTCTCACAACATTAGCTCTAGATAGCTATTTCAGATGCTTTTTATTTTTTTTAATGGCTGTGTGTTTGCATGCTCGCTTCTTCATCACGACTATAAAGAGATTTAAATTCTCAGCAAAATAGAGAACAATAATTCAGAACAGCTTCGTCTGTTACACAACTCGAACTTACTATATTCAGCTTCAATTTAAATCTCTTTAAATACCTACCATTACCACACAGTATCTTATATTATTAGTAATTTTTCCAGCTATTTTAATCTAAGTATAAATTGTCTGTAGCGAACCTAGTGGCGCTCAGTCAATTGGGCGTTGACAGTGAGCCAGAAAGGAGTGACAGAAAGCCTACGGAGTCCCCACTTAAAGTCCGAAGGCCACTAGAGAAGTCGAAGACGACGTTGCTAGCTCATATTGACAGTAACAGTGGCATGAAGCCACCGAATGAAGGTAGAAATAGACATTTGACTCACCCCAATATACATTGTGACGTCAATCAGAACTTACTTTTAAACTTATTAAAAGGCTGTTTCTCATCTAAGCAATGTACCCGGTTGCATCCCTTTCGGGAAGGTCAGGGCTCTGCAAAAGCACAGTGGGAAAGTTTTATTGGCCATACTTTAATTTGGCAATGTTTTATGGCCGGCTACCTGACAGATCCGAACCCTCCTTGGGACCAAGCAGTTTTTTCTGTACCACGCGGGGAGAAGTCCTAGTTCGCTAGTCTTCCCAGATCCCTCAGTCGCCTTTTACGACACCCACGGGACGAGATGGGGCGAAAGGCTATAGAAAGATATTACTCGGTCAAAATATTTGCACCTTGCTGGGATATAGTTACCACACAGCTCATAACCCGCCCACTCCTTAATTTCATTGGTACTAACGATATGACACCAACAATCAAGGTGCTCGATTTTGACCGAGTTACGGTTTTGGCAATACAGCAGCAGTTATGGTTATATGGCCAACTGCAGCTGCTCATTTTAATCGCCTTCAGTTTTAAGTAAGTCCTTATTGACGCCAAAATGTTTGTTCGGATATACTTGGCTTCTACATAACCTACTGCAAAATTACATAAATAAAAAAACTGGTTGAAGTGAATAACATGGAAATGATAACGAGCTAACCGACTAAAACATTTAAATATTTAATTATCTCCGTTGAATGTTAAACAAATTCTATACCTAATTGGCATTATTTGCATGTAGGTTTATGCATTTAAAAATACTGCATTGTTTTCTTTATCTATCACCATTCGTTTGACAGCTGTATGCATTATTTTTTCTGATACTGTAGTTGCTTTTGTGTGTTGTGTGTGACTTGTTTTGTACCTATTCCGTTGACGCAAATAGCGCCGCAAAGCTTCGAGTAACCTATTTACCTACTTACAAACTTTATTTTTATACAAGTTCCATAGAAAATAAAGCTGTCCCATTTACTAATGAAGTAATGAAACATCGCGCGGTAAAAGCTTCAATGAAACCTACGCAAAGTAGGTAAGGTACGTAGGGAGTTGTACTGTGACCACACAATTATCTATTATTATGTACTAATAATTTACTATGTAAGTACTAACTATACATTGTACCTACTGTAAAATTCCAAGCTTCAAAATACCCTTCGGCCGTTTTGGAAACCAAAAGTTCGAAACCAGTTTCGAAATTGTTTTTCTTTTCAGTAACTTTCGAATTAAAAAAAGAAAAATAATTCTGTTTTAGAAACTGGTTCCTAACCTTTGGTTTCCTAAACGGCCGAAGGGTCAAAATAACGGGTAACCTTTAAAAGATTCTGTCTGCAATATTACCTGTCCAAGTCCCGCGGATATTAGGATAAAATCCCTATAGTAATTCCCTAAGGTTACTCCAAAGCTTCAGCTTTATATTACATTCCAATTTAAATCATAATTTCTACTAAATATGCCCTAGTTTTAGTGTGGAGAAGTTAAAATTCAAACTAAAGAAGCCGTTTCGTAACTACTGCCATCTTCCTTCTTCTAAATGAGCGTACCATATCATATCTCACATACCACTTACCAGGTGAGATAGTGGTCACTCGCTCATCTATCTTATCTTACTATACTATTATGAATACGAAAGTAACTCTGTCTGAAATCGCTGAACCGATATTGATGAATTTTTTGTATAAAGACAGATAGGATCTTGGAAATGACATTGGCTACTTTTGATCGCGTAAGTCCCGCGGGATCGGGACTTACGCGGGTGAAACAGTGGAGCGCAGCTAGTCGTTTATAAAAAAAACCGTATTCTTAGTGCAGTAGGTAGGTGATTTAACTTAAAAAATATAAATCTTAAACGTCAGTGAACGACCATTACAAGTTATGTGAAACCAATCAAATTAAAACCAAGATACTCGGTCAACATACCAATAAAATAAAGCTAACACACCTTGAACACGCAACGCAACCTTGCAACAATGAAATCACGCTAAAATATTAAAAAATTATTTCAATACGGAATAAGCTTTAAGGCATTGAGGCATAGGTATTGCCTACTTACATGTACACGTTTAGCTAAACACGCGGATGTATTCATGTATTGTGTATTAAAAACCTTTGTGATACCAGAAATAGGACGGAGTTGTCGTGATCGTCGCAAAACACATGATCTTCGTCTTTTCATTTGGCATGTACGTCATGTAATGTAGCCAATTTATGAATGTAGGATTGTTGAGGGGTTACAAGAAGTCTGATTTTCAAAATAGACTACTTTAGTTGGGAGTTTAAGTCGGTTTAGTTATCGGGCAAGCCGAAGTCCAAAGTGTGACGTACCTAAGTATACAATACACCTTGCAATCGGTGTTTGATTTTGGCGCAAATACCGCCAACGAGCGGAAGTCAAGCTATCACAAGAGATAAACTGAAGTTGAATGTTGTGAACCGAAGTTCCCAGCACACCCAATACACAAACATATTCGGAACTTCGATCAAAGTCGCGAATAGTTTGCTGCACCCGTTTTAACTAGTTGATAACTCAGTTTCCTAGGGACTATACAGTCTATTGCTGCTTTGCGGTAATCACTTGTGACTACCATGTTACATCAAAGCAGCAACGCACTGCGAAGCAGTAATTGTGCTTATGAAACGTGAGTTATCCACTAAATAGATAATACAGGAGCTGGAGGCTTTTAAAAGAAAAGATTCCTACTCCAACCTAACTACCAACACGAAAGGTCGAAACATCTGATACCTTTCATCATAATGAATTTTTAAATTATGCGAAAAGCGAGCGCTTTTATAGGTATAACAAACCGAAATATATCTCTTATGTAAATGAGTCGGTATACGACACTCATTTTCGTCAAGTTTTTGCTACGTACTTAGAAATGGTCCTAAAGTAGTCTTAAGAAACAATTTGTCACATTTTCGCTGGCGGTGACTCATTTACAAGAATGAGACAGAACATTCCATAGGTAGTCAATTTTGCCTTAGAAAACCCAACCGAGACCAATGAATTTCAGAGTATTTTCAATTTAAAAAAGTAGGTAGTGATTTGCCCTCATTCAATTTTGCTGAAAACTGTAGTCGAAATTCTCTTGCGTATACTTTTCATATAAACGATCTCATATAATATAATAATTTAAGAGCTTTATATTTATTAAATTGTTTGGACGTTAATATCGTAAAAGCTTCTGCGGAAAACGTTAAGGGTCATTTTACATAATTTAGCAATATGGAAAGTGTTGTAATATAACTATAGGACCCTCAAATTGAAGACTTTAATTCTTTAAACTACAGACAACTTTACAAGAAAATTAATAACTTGGTCACATAAAAGATATAACTTTCTAGTTCGTTTAAAACCGTCTCGAAGTTCCCAGACAATTTTATCCGTCTCGAATCGATTTTTCTATTAAAAATAACACCGAGGTATTGTTAGAGAACTTCTCAAAGTTACTGAATATAACCTGAATCAATTTCTGCCCACGCTTCGTATTTATAAAGGAATTGGCGAAGGTATTACTTAACGTATCGTTAATCTTCGTGAAATAATATTGCAGTGAAACGCGTTTAACTGGGATCTCAAGGGGCCTAGGATTTTTTATGACTTTTATCTCATTTAACCAGTTTCTCAATTACGCAGGTTTAAAATCAGTAAATACTTATCTAAAGAAAAGAATAACCCTACTTTTAATATAAACGATGACTAACTTTATGTAACGTTTTACGTTTTAAGAAATTTCAATGTTAACAGACAGAGACTAACGTTACATAAACTTAGTCATCGTTCAATAAGTAAGAGAGTCTTAAAGAGTTACAGATATAAATTACAGTGTTTTAAGGTTTTGTACCACAAAACGTGAAAAAGGACATTTATATTATTGTGTTTTCCATGTCGTGGCCTGGGATATTCAACCTTAAAATTTGATTGGATCTATAAAGTCCCAGTTATAGAAGTAAAACATGAATAAAGAAGTTATTCCAGGCAACAGTGTCGGAACTTTATTTTGTTAGTCAGTTAGAGAGATTTCTCACTTATCCAGGGTCCACTTAACCAGTTTCCACTATACCATTATAACTATACATAATAATATGTTAGATGTATTTCCTTTTGAAAGAAACGCCTGCCCACCTGTAAGCGGTGTTCAGTTATTTTAGTATATTTTAGATACAAGACGTATACTTATTCAACTCTGTCTAATATGTAGGTAGTTACATTACATTAAAAGGTAAAATGCGAAAGCTTCCATCCCTTCACATTTCTTTACTTAATTTAGACTTATTTTTCCGCAAAGCTGACTGAGAATGAGCTCATAATTTTAGCTTAATATTTAAGTTGAATGCTGTTCGGTACAGCTTCCAAAATTGTCTGAATCCATTAGGGTAAGGTAATAAACGAGCGTAAAATTTAAAGTTGTGGGTCGCGTAAATTTTGCTACTTTCATTTTCTTACAAAAACCGTGTTTTGCCACCCGGAGACGAATGAGTTTTCTATTTTCTATGTAACCGAATAAGGCGACCAAAATTAGGCGACTCACAATTCAAAAATTTGCTCTCGTATATCCATAGAAAGCAAGAGCCAGTGGATTTATCGCTTATCTGCCAAAGCCCCTGCAACCCAAACTTCATAATAGTCGAGCGTTCTTACCTGTGTAGAGGAGCATGCCCTGACAAACTTTCAGCTTTAAGAGGACAGTCTACCTACTCTTTTCTCCATACAAACTTTACAAACGTAGTCGACTGTTTCCTCCCTGGGTCGGTATTACGCTCCGCAATCGTGTTTCAATAGTGTGTCGATAGAATATTAATCGTCATATTTTACGTGTATTTGACACATTTGGCAGTTTCCTATGTTAACTATTCTATCGACACACCACTGCGACACCACTGAGACACCACTGAGATGCCACTGATGGAGTCTCGATAGTTGTCAAAACTCTAATGACAGGATGGATTTTTAACAGACTTGACAGACAGACAGACAGAAGGTTGGTTACCATGGTTACTATTGCAATGGGGTGCCACACGCAAAGCTGTAACCAGATGGCGCTGGCGTCGGATGATCTTTTTTTTTTTGATGATGGTCCTCCACAAATGAAAACGCCGAGTTTTTTTTTTCTTACGGTCTGAGACCGATATGGCCAATTTGGCGCCGAGAGTTGTAAAAAACACCTGTTTGACAGTTCTTAATTCAAACCTAAGATTTATTGACTCGCGCCCTCTGCCGGGATAAAAAGTTAGTGTTCCTCCTCATTCCACTGAGACACCATTGAAGTCTACCAAATTTGTCACAGTCTCGATACAATGGCAATAGTGTGTCGATATAATCGTAATAGTATTCTCATCTTGTGTCATTTAGTGTAATACCGGTCCAGGATAAGGATATTAGAAAAAATATGTTTATGCCAGTCCAATATCAGCCGTGACCATGCCCCTACGTTTTGATTTTCTATTTGTTATCGGCAGTCCTTCCTTACCTACCCTTATGTAGGTATAAGGTAACCTACATTACCTCTTCTGATTTTGATTTGGACAGCTGTCAGACACTACAATAAAAAACTGATTTCGAAAATATATTTATTTTGACATGGGTATTATTAGGGTACGTAACAGTCATATAAACATACAATAGGTATATGGTATCAAAAGCTTTATATCATCGTAAAAGCCAGACCATTTATTTCTACTTGCTCGATTGGTTCGGCGGGCAAGTAGAAACCCTTGAGGGTTTTATAAGGGCATGTAGGGCATGCCCTTTGAGGCACATACAAGTTTATTTCATGAAAATGTAGACGAATGTACACACTACATACTATTATGTATTATACGATACTACAAAGAACTATAAAATTGAATAAATATTGGAATCCTTACGACATTTTAGGGTTCCGTACACAAAGGGTAAAAACGGGACCCTTTTATTAAGACTCCATTGTCCGTCTGTTTGTCTCTCTGTCGGTCACCAGGCTGTATCTCAGGAACCGCGCTAACTAGACAGTTGATATTTTCACAGTTCATGTATTTCTGTTGCCGCTATAACAACAAATAAAAACACATTAAAATAAGTGTTTAAATGGGGCTGCCAGCTGCCATACAACAAACGTGATTTTTTTGTGATAATGGTACGGAACCCTTCGTCCGCGAATCCGACTCGCACTAAGCCGTGTTTTTTAATTAAATCGCGTCTAGTTAGTACAAATTCCTTTTATTTAACCTTAATTAAATGTACCTACCGATTAAAGCGAAAAGACTAAGTTTAAGGCAATCAGAAACTAGGCAGACAAGTTTTTTTAGTTCAAGGATTTCACATGTCATTTTTTGCGTGGGTTTTATTGCTTATCGTAAAGATAGATAGACTATTGACACACTATTGTGTGCTATTGACAATACTATATCTTATACTTTAGTTAGCTTATCGAAGTAATAGTATACTTGCCTTATATTTTTTGCACGATCACTCTAAAATTACAGCCTTTCAATTGCGCTTTCTAACAATTTCTTTAGAACTACTTTCAAAGTTTGAAGCTTTGAACAAATTTTATGATGGATTATTGGTTTCTTACTAGTAATGGGCCGACTAGTCGGCAGTTTTACCGACCAGTCGTCAACTAAAAAGTATACAATAAAACCATCATTTGTTAAATCTATCTATACTAATATTATAATGAGGTAACGTTGAACTGGTAACATGTGTATGTATGTATATATGTATATTGGGGGTAATCTCCGAAACTATTGGACCGATTTCTAAAATTCTTTCACCATTAGAAAGCTACATTCACCCTGAGTAACATAGGCTACTTTTGAACCCGATATTCCTACGGGATCGGGACATACACGGGTGAAACCGCGGGAATCTGCTAGTTAGTACATTTAGAAGGTGAGTAGTTTGTAAAACCAGGGCCCCTAAAATGTTTCAACCATGTTTCAGATCTATTTCATTTTTTTTCGAGAAATGTTCAACTATTTTTTGGAAGTTTTGCAAGGTTCGCCACAGCTTTCGAAGTGCGAATTCTTACAAAATTACTAACAATTGCCGAGTGGTCATTTGGGAGATATTTATCTCCAAATTATGACGATTTCCATTGCCGACTAGTCGGCTAGTCTGCTAGTCGGCAAACCTCAAAATCGGCCCCATCTCTCATTCTTACTTGTGTCTAATTATGATTTATTAACTGTTCAATAATAAAATTGTAGTATGCCATGTGTGGTAACTATTGTAACTTATAGCATTATTTTAACAGTGACCCCGTGGTTTCACTAGAGTACGTCCCGATCTTGCAGGTATATCGGGATATAAAGTAGCCTATGTGTTAATCTAGATCTCTAGCTATCTACATATGAAGTTTCATCGCAATTGGTTCAGTAGGTTTTGCATGCAACAAATTAACTTAGATACATAGATACTTGCAACTTTCGCGTTTATAATATTAGTAGGGTAGGATTATCTGCTGACGTAGGTCATACATAGTTATGAATAATAAATGATTTTTTTTTACCAGAAATAATTTTCAAGCATTATCCAAAATTCTCCCGTAACAGGATTCCAACCTGTGCCCCTCGCTCGGGCGAGTTGCGCTATTAACTACGCGCACGCATTCGGCAATAAAAATAAGAAATATTACGATTTATTACTTTAATTAACTTCAACATAAACGAAAGTTTTTATAAATAAACCTGTAATTTATTTAAACTTTCGAAGCAATTATTGACTAATCTAGAAAAACGTCACATATTTCTTGTATACATTTGCAATTGAAATGAGTCAAGTCTGATTATTTATTACGGTTCAATAATTTTTATATTTATATTACATAATATTTGTAAAACAATTAATTTAGAAAGAAACCGCTAACACTCCGAAAGCTTTAGCGAAATTTTGCAGAATTACTAAGGAGTTATAATATAGTTCTCGAAAAAAATGATGAACAGAGCTGACACATAGTTGAGACTCTTGAGACATTTTAACTGTAGAATACGGGTCGAAGTTGAATGAAAGTATATCGGTAAATCCCAATACCGATATACTTTCATTCAGGAGCCAATCCAATCAACAAAATAACCCTTCGGCTGTCGGGTAATAAGGCTCCGACACCCGAATTATCTAACTCGGTATTAACTCAGATTTATAGACACTATGCAGCAAAGTACTGCATGGTGCCAAACTCAGTTATCAACAAGATAGATAATGCGGATGCTGGTGTTGACTCTTGCTATTGCGCTCATTATGATTTATTTAACCTAATTCTCAGTAAATAGCCTTAGATTATCTAGATGGTGGGTATTCTAACAACGAACGGACGTTTAAATTTTAATCCGACTTTTTCAAAGGTGTGTGAGTAATTTCCCGAACAGTTTGACTTTGGAACTGGTGAAGCTCGTCCGTCAGAGACGAGTTTGAAATGGATCACTATCGGGCGACCTTTCTCCTAGTCTCTAATAGAGACCATCCAGTACTATGGAGTATCCCTCCGTTAATGCGCGACCCTTTGTCCTCAGTTGATTGTCTGAACCTACCTCCCTATATGTAGGTATAGTTGTAGTTGGTACTATAGGTATTGTTAAGTCCGTTGCACTTCAATAACTCACATCCACTAAGTACCTACCTTGCATTGTGTTATACTCATTGGCCGTGAAATTTAAATAAATATCCTAGTTGTTAAATGGACTGGATTTGACGTAGATTTTGTTCCTATCAACGTACGTCTGCCTTTTGTGTGAGACTTTCTATATTACTCGTAATCATTCTAATAAATAGTTCGCAGAATTCGTTAACTCATGGTGCCTAATAGTGCCGTATATTCACAGGCGTTAGCTGTATCGTATTTAAAAAAGAACTAACTGGTACTGAAATCGGGTATCTGCGACATATACCCAAAAAGGCTTATCCGCCCCGGTCGCTATGATTTTGAGCTCGACCGTGACGGATTATACCCTTTGGCCTTTGGGTATGTCGAGAGGTGCCATTCGTCCCGGTGATATATTAAACGAGTAAAAGTTTAATCAGACAGACGAAAACAAAAGCTTTGCTTTGACCTTAATATTTTCGCATTGGATTTCTTAACTTGCTTGTAAAACCGCTTCTCAAATCAATCTACAATAAATATCTGTAACAGTCAAAACTCATAAGCGGTCAAACTAGTTTTGACCAATGATTTTAGTCAAAACTAATTTTAATTCATGTTCTTCGTTCACTCTTTCACGAAAAACGCCACGGATAGGTTAGGTAAGTTAGTGTTGAGACCAGGCGAGCAAAGTGAGCGCATTGGTTTCTGTTATTTTTTAATTGGACCAGATTAAACAAAACTAATTGGCCAAATTGTAATTGTTTACGGGCTTGTTTTCCGCAAATAGACGTCCTCAAATTGGATCTTTTTACCCGATTGTGCGACACAAAGAAGAGTTATTTGCATAAAGCCATCTAGTTTTTTGACCGCTTTCGAGTTATGACTGCGACACATCGGTATCTAACTAGATCTTCATCTACAGTGGCAGGTCGCAAGTTGACAACGCCCGGTCGCCGCGTCCCGAGCGGTGGGGGTCCGCTCATGAAGTCGCAGACTTTACCGAGGAGTATGGGAAGATCATCGTCGCAGCCTAACAGCTCGAATGGAGGGTACTCCAGGTATCCGGTGAAGCCGGCCTCTACACCGCCCGCTGTGAAACGACAGTTGTCGGTGAGTGTTATGGGGAAGTAAACGTAGGCCGGGGCAGTCAGTTGGAACTTGTTCCAATACCATCTTCGTATCTTCTTGGTGAGCATGCTTCATCTTAGTAATACCACCTGGGTGTCTGTTCCGCAACTAAACCGTGTAAATGTCGTGTAGCTTCTACACGGTTCGCCAGTCATTTTACGCCTTTATTGGTATTCTGGACACAGCTAGTACCATAATCGATAAAAATAATCGATAAAAATATGATTATGTTACTAGCTATGCCCCATAGTGTTACCTGCGTAAGTCACGATCCCGTGGAAATTCCGAAATACGCTTTCCTATCGGATGCCTCCATTGTGTAAAGAACACAGACTCCACATTTTTGCTCTCTGCTATCAGCGGTTCAGGCTGTGCGTTAATCAGTCAGTCACTCAGGATAAAGCATTTTATAGATAGGTATAGATTAGCAGATTGGATTTGTTTATTAGTATCATTCTTATCTAACGTAACACGTGATTTTTTTTATCGCGTTTAGAATATTAAAAGGCGTAAACTCACTGGCGAACCGTGTAGAATCTACACGATTTAGTTGCAGAATAACCTTCCTGGTCCAGTAAAGGTTATTCTGCAACTAAATCGTCACCAAATGCTCAACCTATCAGTCAAATACTCACCTATCAGTTAAAACAAAAATATTGAAGTTTTATAAGTAAAGACCCACCTGTTAATGATTGTATAACAGTTTGCATTGTTTAAATACATGTATAGATTGTACGTTTCTATTTTATCATTTAGCGAATTTAATATTAAGTATTTTAAACGATATCAAATATTTATATCTCATTAAATTGGCTTCATTTATAAGCACAATGCTTGTTCAATATCCATTTCATTCAACTACGCTGTCAAACTATCACTGTATTTCGCTTCTATACAGTAAAACTAATATAGCCTTATTAATAAACGTGGAGTAAGGTCAAGTAGTGAGAACATGCTTTGTCTTTTTCTGTGACTAGAACATTCAAAGTTGACAGACAGAAACAAAAAGTGGCAAAATTACTCAGACCTTTCTCCACGTTTATTAATAAGGCTAATACAGTTTGAATTCCAGACGTTCACAGACGTGGGTGGGTGAACGCTAAGTCGCTTGGTCGTGAGAACTGAGAAATGCGGGTTCGAATCCCGATAATAATTGTGTTTTTGTAGTATTTTTCCTTTAAAATGTTCCTAGTATGAGTGTGTTGAAATTATGTGACGGCAGGCTCATTTTAACAAAGTATAAGTTCTATAATACTTAGTCATTCAGTACAGTGTCAGTCTTAGTCTAAGTATTTTATCCGTTGTCTAGTCACCGTAACAAAAGCTTAGTCGCTTACCACTGGGCTAGATGGCGCTGTGTGTTGTTCACAGAATTTATTTATTATTATTTTATTTTAGCTCTTACGTCCAAGTCAAACTAATAATTGTTTTATTATTGGATGTAATTTATGCTAATAAACTGTATTTTTCTCGTGTACTTATATAAAAAATACGCACAGGCATTTGTTGAAATACTTGGCCAGTAACGAAATGTTCGTAATACGCGAAATTTCTACCTCGGAATTAATTTCAAAAATGCTTTGACAGCAAAACTCTAACTCCTACTTCATAACGACATTCCCGACCTACGCAAAAAGTTTAAAAATTCCAAATTCGTCTCGTCTCAAGGAAAATACTTATCTAAACAATTTAAAAAGAACCTTTGTAATGAAAACTTGGAATACATATCTTTCTAGCAAACAAAGTGAGCTGGGTATTTCGTGACGGAGATTTTTTATTAATCTCGCCCGTATTTGTTCGCTTTGTTGTTGCGGTACAATATTAAGTAAATGTGCCTACTCTTTCTCCATATAAACGTAGTCGAATGGTTCTTCCCTGGATAAATACATTATTAGAGAAAATATGTTTATGCTACAAAACCTATATCTGCCATGACCGACCGCGACCATGCCCCTTCGTTTTAGTTTTATTTAATTGCAAATTAAAATTAAAATACTTATAATTTATAAAACTTAGATTTATTTTGATCCCAATGTTCCCATGGGATCGGACACGGGAAGGGCAGCTAGTTGACTAATAAAAACAGCTACAGCATTATAGCATTATATTTTAAAGTTTAAATGTTAATGTCATGAAGACTAAACGATCAAAAAAAACCTCCGTGCTCCATTTCAATACATATCGCACATTATTATCCGCGCGCGATGAGAATGGGACGCGATCTTTTGGAAGTCACTCACGTTGAAGCACTTTCTCGAGTTCCTCCTCCGGGACCAACTGCTTAATGCGCTTTCCGAAGCACATTAAGCAGTTGGTCCCGGTTGTTATCTCAGATAGCATTAATTAGATCAAGTAGAAGCCTTAGGGCGACCTGGGAACCGGGTACCTACTAAAAAAATTAAAATCATTTTTTCAAAAGCATCATTACTTTGACAAGGCTCCATCCCATTCCCATCACACGCAGATTATAGCTTAAGCAGCTTAACCCAACCAGCTCAACACATCACTTATCAAAATCACCCTCACAATCCGCTCATGTCAGAGCGCGTATCAGGTCCCAGTCAACGGCTCGCCAGTCCGACGAGCGGTGGGGGGTGGAGGGTCCCAACGAGGCACCCCGACCAGGAGCAGGACCCCCCAGTCGACCCTCAACGTGAGGGGAGTGGACCCTAAGCTAGTCCAGCTTATACTGGACGAGATCGTTGAAGGCGGGCCGAAGGTCAACTGGGATGATATTGCTGGTCAAGATGTAAGTCCTTTACAGCCTACTGATATATGTTATATGACAAATGTAAAAGTTTGTGTGTAAGTCTGTTTGTTGTCCCTTCACGCAAGAACTTATTGCGATGATTATAGTTGGTATGCAGATCTGGATTAACACATATTCTACTTTTTATCCCGGTATTAGCACGGGATGGAATTCATAATATTTTGCCATTTTTATAATTTTTTAGATGGATGATAGGTATTATACATACAGGGCAATCAACTAATCCATGGTATGTTGTTATAGCGCTGTAGTGCTCTGGACATTATTAGGTGGAGCTTGTACAGCACTTATACCACCCTCCGGCATAGGTGGTTTGTCTATTGTCGATCGACAAAATGGCGAAACGTGCACTTTACATTTTTAGACTTTAGTAATCCGCTGAAACTGGCAAAAAGCCTCAGCTATCATTCAAATGAGCAGCTGTCTACACCTGTGTCTTTAAGCCCTGGCCTCTTAATGAATAATCTTGCTTAATAAACTTTAATATGTATTTTAGGCGGCAAAACAAGCGCTGCAAGAGATGGTGGTACTCCCGTCGTTGAGGCCTGAACTTTTCACGGGCCTGAGGTCTCCTGCCAAAGGACTCTTACTATTCGGACCTCCAGGAAATGGTGAGGTCGACTTTATACCTTATACCTATAAATAAAATAAATATTGCACGACGTTAAACACAGCGCAATCAAGCCCCAAATTAAGCACTAGGCTTGTACTATGGGTACTAGACAACGGATATACTACACATTATACTTTTTTTTTGTAAATACATACATATGATACATAGAAAACACTGAATATCCCATGTCCTCGGACCGTGATGAGTCCTAGGACATGTTGGTTACCTCACGATGTTTTTCCTTCACCGTAAGAACGATGTTATTAGCGCACATACCCTTTTCTTAAAGAAAAAGACATTGGTGCGCTGTCGGTCTGGATTCGAACCCACGACTCTCAGAATGAAAGCCGGGGTATCTACCACTAGACCAACACCGCCCTATAGTACCGATATTATCTCGTACAGAAATATGTGAAATTATTCGACAAGGTAGGCTAAAGAGTCAAAACTATGTTTAAACTAATACCCCCTTACTTATAAACAGCTGCATAAACTGTGTATAATTTGTCTTTTACTGTGACATGAAGTTTCAAAGGTAAATCAAAGTTGACAGACCGAAACAAATGTTACATAACTCAGGCTTGATTCGACCAAACTAGAATAAGCAATGAATAACAATTCTCTGCACAAATTGCTATTTTTTCGATGGCTCAAGAGTCTCTCGGAAAAAAATGCCGATTTATGCGCATTATTGATATTCGTTCCTTATTCCAATTTGGTAGCATCGAGCCTAAGTCATTAATCATCTATACTAATATTATAAAGAGGAAATATTTGTATTTTTGTCTGTATGTGTGTCTATAAGTTTGTAACGAATAAACTCAAAAACTACTGGACCAATTTTAAAAATTCTTTCAACATTAGAAAGCTACATAGACCCTGAGTAACAGAGGCTTCTTTAGATCCCGATATTCCCACAGGATCGGGACTTACGCGGGTGAAACCGCGGGACGCAGCTAGTCGTTTATATATAAGTAAGCGGCTATGATTATTCTAACTTCAAATTTACTTTTCGACAGGCAAAACGCTTCTAGCGCGATGCGTAGCCGCTGAATGTTCAGCGACTTTCTTCTCGATATCAGCAGCGACGTTGACGAGTAAATACGTGGGAGAGGGAGAGAAGATGGTGCGGGCGCTGTTTCAAGTGGCCAGGGAATTACAGGTAAGTTATTGAAATATTAGACAGGTAATTTATTGCAAATTCCCAATGGTGGAGAGGTAATTGATTGCAAATTCCCGAATAGGCAGGTAGTTGATCGATATCCCCAAGCTTTAAAAAAAATAATCGAAAATCCCCAAAGGGACAGGATCAAAAATCCCCTAGTGGCGAGATAATTTATTGCAAATCCTCATGTTGCCAGGTAAAATATATCCCCCCGAGATGGCAGTGCGTGCCCACTCCGCCTCTCGCGAAGGTTTTCACTTATACACGATTATATTAAAGAATAAAAATGAAATGAAATGAATTTTGAATTTATTTTATTTTTATTTATTTACATAACACTAGCTGCGTCCCGCGGTTTCACCTGCGTAAGTCCCGATCCCGTGGGAATATCGGGATCAAAAGTATAGCCTATCTATAGCCTTCCTCAATAAATGGACAATCCAACACTGAAAGAATTTTTCAAATCGGACCAGCGCGAGCGGTTCCAGAGATTAGCGCGTTCAAACAATCAAACATACAAACTCTTCCGCTTTATAATAATAGATAGATGCTATGTAATAAATAATATAAGATAGGAATAAAAAAGTCTATACGCCTACCAATGTTTCAATGTATTTACACTTAGGTAAGTAATGTAATATTATCTATACATAATAATGTCTAGTTTCAGTACCGCAACCGCAACACGTTTCTTGTGGTTACAATAGTTCACGTTTTGAAGATTGAATTTATCACTTAATTGTATTAACTGGTTTCAAATCTATAACTCGTGCCAGTAAGTTGTAGCGAGTGCCTGATATTTTTTAATGCTAGTAAGAAATAAAATGACATTTCATAAAAAACTACAGGCCCCTAATCAAATGGCTTTAGATTTAGTTTGTTAATTTCTAAAAAAAAAGTATTGTTTCTTTTATTTAACTATATTGAAATTATTTGGAATACGTCGCGTGTACGATAGAAAGCACTTTTTCTTCCCGAAGTGTATATTACAAAGACAATAGATAGAACCAATTGACTGCCAATACCTCGAATTTTTCTACGAAACACAACTCACCATTGCGGGCAGAAGGTGAGGTAATAATCAAACTTTGTGATTGCCCGATGCGTTACTATCTATACTTAAGGGCCCTATACCTGCTAAACTAAAAATCCATGTCGGGTGCATCGAAAATTGTTGATTATTGCATGACGGAATGTCGTAGAACTTTCTTTTGTGTATGGTTTGTAGGCGACATTGTTTCCGATATTTTAGTGCAGTTTCCATACAAATACACACATCAACAATGTCTAGGGATATTATAGTTTTTCTTAATTTTCACAATATCAGTAAATAATTTCTTAAGACACCTGTATATGAAATAAAGGTTTATTTTAATGTGTTATGCTGTGTTAAAAGAAAATAGAGCTGCTGCAAAGATTTTTATTGCTTTTTTTTAATTAACCAAAACCTCTCATGTTTACTTAACACAGAACCGCGCTTAATTATGGAATAAAAGTATTGAATATCAAAAAAAGTCTTTAATTACAAAAAAAATATGCATTTTATTAAATTTAATAATCGGTATTTCCTCCTCTGACATTTATAAGCGTGCGGCATCGATTATTCATACTTAAAATGAGGTTGTCCAAGTCTGGCTGCGAAATAAGGTCCCAGGTCCGTTTTAAGTGTATGAAAAGTTGCTCTTCTGTCGTCAAATCTGGAGAGAAATTAATCATAGCTCTTCTTTGTAACATGTCCCATGCATGTTCGATAGGATTCATGTCGGGGGACTGAGCAGGCCAGTCCATAACTCTGACATCATGTTCCCGAAGCTCATTTGATACCAGACGCGCCGTATGTGCGCGGGCATTATCGTGCATAAGTTGGAACTCCGGGCCCATTTGCACCCTATGTGGGATAATTACAGGTTCCACTACCTCATTACGATATTTCCACGCAGTCATGTTCCCTCTGATCCAAATGAGATCGCACCTATTCGAATTCCAGCCCATACCATGATAGTCCCGCCTTGATAGGAATGGACTTCTTGCACATGTTGGAGACGGCGCTGTCGACCTGGAAGTCGCCAAACTCGTAGTCTTCGCGAATCCGGATGAAATCCGAACCGAGACTCGTCAGAAAACAGTACCATCGACCATTGCTCGTTACTCCATACAAAATGTTCTCGAGCCCACAAAAGTCTTCGCCCGCGATTGCCACGCCGTAAAGCTGGAACTCGAAGTGGTCTGCGAGAATGAAGACCGGCTTCATGTAATCGTCTTCTCACAGTTTGGTCGCTTACTAACAATTGGTGGTCAGATTGAAGCCTTTGAACCATTTGCATAGCCGTAACAGTGGGTTGTCTCCTAGCGATATTTTGTAGAAAACGGTCTTGTCTAGGAGTTGTGACATGACTTCTGCCAAAATGCCGTTCCGCAACATCACCCGTAACACGATAACGTGACCACAACCTAGAGATCACATTTTGGTGGGTCCGTAGAGTGTCAGCAACTACGCGTTGAATAGCGCCAGCTTCCAACATGCCTACAGCTCTAATCTGTTCTTCTCTTGTTAAATGTCTACGTGACATAACAATAAACAATACACACACTCTATTTGAATAAAAAAAATGTGCAAAAGCTTATTAACTACAAAATCAGCTGGGTTAAATGGTAACCAAAACTAACTGTGAAAAAGCCAAATTCGAATTACCGCGTATTCTTTTGTTTTTAAAATGAATGTTTTATTTTTTATTTTTTTTGAATTTCGAAAGAAGAGACGGCGGAGTTTATTTTTCATATAGAAACTTTTTCGATACTGTAAATAGTTTATAAGCTAGGAAGTCTAAAATACAATATCCCTAGACATTGTTGATGTGTGTATGTCGAAACGTAATGAAGCCTATCGACATTTTAGCCAAATCAGACATTTTTTGTCTAAAATTTGGATAGGCTTTGCACCAATAGGAGGTTCTTGTCTTAAAACTACACCAAAATGTAGGAAACAATGTCACCTACAATACATACACAAAAAAAAGTTCTACGACATTCCGTCATGAAATAATCAACAATTTTCGATGAGCCCGACAGGGATTTTCAGTTTAGCGGGTATAGGGCTCTTAAGCGTGAAATAGTGACGCGGTACCTCCAGTTACTACTACTAAAACGAAGTACCATTTTCGTGCGGGGGGTATATTTATGAGCCGTCAATTGGTTCTACAGTCTTGGGTATATTATTAGAGTCTCTGCATACGTAACGTTTTCCGTATGGGACGTCTAATTTCTACATACAAAAATCCCGTCGGGGCGACGATGGAGGGGATGGCACGGGATTTTTACGTATGCAGAGACCCTAAGTCAATATTTTTTGTTCCAGCCGTCAATAATATTCGTAGACGAGGTGGACTCGCTTCTCTGCGAGCGGTCGTCCGGCGAGCACGAGGCCTCGCGCCGCCTCAAGACGGAGTTCCTCGTAGAGTTCGACGGTCTGCCGGCCGCCGGCGCGGACAGACTCATCGTGATGGCCGCTACCAACAGACCGCAGGAGTTGGACGAGGCTGCGCTCAGGTACTGTACTTGCCGGCCGCCGGCGCGGACAGACTCATCGTGATGGCCGCTACCAACAGACCGCAGGAGTTGGACGAGGCTGCGCTCAGGTACTGTACTTGCCGGCCGCCGGCGCGGACAGACTCATCGTGATGGCCGCTACCAACAGACCGCAGGAGTTGGACGAGGCTGCGCTCAGGTACTGTACTTGCCGGCCGCCGGCGCGGACAGACTCATCGTGATGGCCGCTACCAACAGACCGCAGGAGTTGGACGAGGCTGCGCTCAGGTACTGTACTTGCCGGCCGCCGGCGCGGACAGACTCATCGTGATGGCCGCTACCAACAGACCGCAGGAGTTGGACGAGGCTGCGCTCAGGTACTGTACTTGCCGGCCGCCGGCGCGGACAGACTCATCGTGATGGCCGCTACCAACAGACCGCAGGAGTTGGACGAGGCTGCGCTCAGGTACTGTACTTGCCGGCCGCCGGCGCGGACAGACTCATCGTGATGGCCGCTACCAACAGACCGCAGGAGTTGGACGAGGCTGCGCTCAGGTACTGTACTTGCCGGCCGCCGGCGCGGACAGACTCATCGTGATGGCCGCTACCAACAGACCGCAGGAGTTGGACGAGGCTGCGCTCAGGTACTGTACTTGCCGGCCGCCGGCGCGGACAGACTCATCGTGATGGCCGCTACCAACAGACCGCAGGAGTTGGACGAGGCTGCGCTCAGGTACTGTACTTGCCGGCCGCCGGCGCGGACAGACTCATCGTGATGGCCGCTACCAACAGACCGCAGGAGTTGGACGAGGCTGCGCTCAGGTACTGTACTTGCCGGCCGCCGGCGCGGACAGACTCATCGTGATGGCCGCTACCAACAGACCGCAGGAGTTGGACGAGGCTGCGCTCAGGTACTGTACTTGCCGGCCGCCGGCGCGGACAGACTCATCGTGATGGCCGCTACCAACAGACCGCAGGAGTTGGACGAGGCTGCGCTCAGGTACTGTACTTGCCGGCCGCCGGCGCGGACAGACTCATCGTGATGGCCGCTACCAACAGACCGCAGGAGTTGGACGAGGCTGCGCTCAGGTAGGCTAGAGGCGGCTAAGTAAAAAAAACCTACAACCCTACACCACTTCTAGCCTACTCTACTCTTACTACCCTACTCTACTCCTACTACCCTACCCTACTACTAACCTTAAAATGTTAGGATTGAATGGACAACCCTTATCACGTAAGGGTATAAAAAATAGATCTTCTTGGACCTACTGAATAAATAAAATAAATATAAATAAATAATTTCTCCGAACAACACACAGCGCCATCTAGCCCCGTGGTAAGCGACTAAGCTTGTGTTACGGTGACTAGACAACGGATATAATATTTATATTTATATACATAAAGTTGCATAAGTTGTTGTTGAATATGCATAAAGTTTTTCATAAAAATCAGTCAAGCCGTTTCGGAGGAGTATGGTAACCAACATTGTGACACAAGAACTTCATATATAAGAATTACAAAATAATACTTAAATGTAGTTTTTTTTTTTTTTTTTTTTTTTTTTTTTTTTTTTTTTTTTTTTTTATCTCCCTTTTAATCTGCAATCGGCTGTTCAGCCATAATCAGATGCGATCTTGGATGGGATTTTTTTTTGTTTAGTGTTACTTCATTAAGTAACACCATCTACTGTAGTCAAGATAGTCAGTCTCTCTGGTCTAGTTCCAGTATATGCCATCTCTTTAAGCGTCTTATGCTCTCTTGGGTTTTAAGCAGGTCTTTTGCTAGCGTGTTGCTATGCTTCCGTAATCTTTCCTTGTACTTTTTGCAGTATTTGTTGACTTCCTCCTTTATTGTCGGCATCTCAAGGTACTCGTGTATTTCTGAGTTTCTGACAAACCAGTGTGCGCTGGAGACTGTTCTTAGGGCAATGTTTTGGAATCTTTGTAGTATCTCCAAGTTTGAATTGCTGGCAGATCCCCACAGTTCGATTCCGTACGTCCAAATGGGTTTAATAATTGCTTTGTATACAAGTAATTTGTTGCTAAGTGAAAGTCGGGATTGACGCCCCAGGAGCCATGAAATATTTTTGAATTCCAAATTAGCTTGTGTTCTCTTGGCTTTGATATGGTTTGCCCAAGTTAATCTTCTATCTAGGTGTAAGCCTAGGTATTTGACGGTGTTGTTAGTTGGTAGGGTTTTTCCTTCCAAGCAAACAGGACCACAGTCTCCCTTCCGGAGTGTGAATGTTACTTGCGTCGACTTGCTTACACTAGGCTTAATTCTCCATTTTTGTAGCCACATATCAATCTGATCTAGCTGTGTCTGTAATTTTATGGATGCTGTAGTAGGATCTACATCACATGAAAGGCATGCTGTGTCGTCTGCATAGGTTGCTGTTACCACATCAGGTGTCTCAGGCAAATCCGCCGTATATATGGAGTATAGTACTGGCCCTAGCACTGATCCTTGTGGGACTGAGGCTCTGATATAATAGAGTTTAGAGTAGGCTTCTCCGTACTTTACTTGGAATCTTCTTTGATCTAGGTAAGATTTAAGAGTCATGTAGAATTAATGATCAAACGAACTTACCAAGTGAAGTTCGATCCTAATTATGTGAGTAGTTTTCTTCGACGCGATTTACTGTTTGTAGCAACACTTTCTGCACTCAAAGCCTTCCTCGAGTATTTTAAAGTAGGGAAATTAAAATTTGTGAACTGGCCACACTCCCGAACCTTCCTGCCGCCCCTCTCAACTTAACCTTGTCATTATTTTAAAGTTATTCAAATAATTTGGTGAAATTAAATTATGAGCTTAATATCCGCAAATTATTGCAATAAAATAGATTGTCTGCCTACAAAAATGAGGAATTTCATTGAATAAGTTTAGTTAAATATTTATTAAATTTTTATTTATTAGTTCTTAGTAAACGAGCTTAGTTTAGCTGTATATTAGGTACCAATATTCTTAATTTATTAATTAAGTTAAGGGAGGGTAAAATATTTGTAAATATTTTGTTTTTTGGGTGGGCCTTAGTAAATCGCGTCGAAGAAAACTACTCACATAATTAGGATCGAACTTCACTTGGTAAGTTCGTTTGATCATTAATTATGCTTCGTAGTTTTCTTCTTAGCGATTTACTGTTTGTAGATGTTTAGAGATATTTATTTTATTTTTAAAAGGAAAGAAAAAACCAATAGTATAAGAGAACTAATTATATTAATCATTTCTTGGTAACAAAACATTAAATAAACACACTTAATCAGAAAAAATAACTCAATACGTATTCTGTTACAGTTTCATTTCACTAACCGTGTTTTTATTTTTAATTATTATTACAAGAATTTTTCAAAATAGTTTGGGCAAATAAATTAGGGTTACTAATAATCTCCTTATTGTAAAATCTAGCAAAAACACCCGATGTTTCACTCCAACCGGCCGCCTTTCTTATTGCATCAATATTAATACCTAAACTTCTAGCAGTCGAGGTGGAAGAATGACGAGTACTATGACCGCTATATATCGATGTATCTATACCACTCTTACATAAAATGTCTTTAAGCCAATGACTCAGAGTTTGACTAGATACTGAACCGTGAGGCTTCTTAAAACTTATAAATAAGCAATCTTGATGGTTAGTACGAAGTGAACTAGTCTTGTTTATATAAGTAATTAGACAAGAGGCGGGACAAACTTGCGGTCTAGGAGTGAAACAAGGTATCTTTAGAAGTGGCTGATTTGTGTTAAGTCTTGATGTTTTTATTAAGTCCGGTATCTTAATAATAACTTCAATACCTTCATGACTAATAATATTTACTAATTTGATTAGAGAAAACGTCTGAACCCGATGGGCCAATGCCCATCAATGCAATGCATTGGACTAATGCCAATAACATTAAGGTCTTCTTGGAGAGCAATTCTAGTGACAAGTTTTCATTTGGCCATAGCTGGGCGAGATAATTTAATACAATATTGGGATCCCACACAGAATCATACTTAGGTCTAGGTGGTCTTAATTTAAATATACCTTTCATAAAACGTTTTATATTATCGTCATCGAGACTTCCTAATAATAAGGAGATGGCCGATCTGTGACAATTAATTGTCCCGTAGTTAGCTCCTTGACTATAGAGCTCACTCAGATAATCTAAAATAACGGGTACCGAAACTGATTTGTAATCATAATTCTTAGTATTACAGTAATTCATCCACGATCTGATGCATCCATCATACTGTTTGTATGTATTATTCGTCAAGGAGGAAAGCATTATATCTACTGACCTCGAGGAAAGATTCTTACTCAATAATACTTCGCGGACAATTTCGCGGCAACCAACCTGAGTGAGCGATGCAGGTTGTGATGATTCCTGAAAGGAGATTTTAGTAAATTTTTATCTGGGCCAAAATATATAACATTGGAACATTTTAATCTATTGAACAAGGGGAACCATGGCTGTGTTGGCCAATCGGGGACCACTACTATTGCCTCTGTTTTATCTGTGATAATCTTATTTAACATTTTTAGAATTAGGCAAAATGGGGGAAAAGCGTAAATATTTAAATTTGTCCACGAAATAGAAAACGCATCTACGGCCCAGGCATCAGGGTCGGGTTTCCAAGCCACAAATTTGGGACATTTGGTATTGCTTCGACTAGCAAAAATGTCTATTCCAGGCAAACCAAAACTTTTGACGATCTCATTAAACGCAAAATCTGCGAGTTCCCATTCTGTGTCTTGGAATCTAGCCCTGGAAAGGGCATCCGCTTCTATATTTTCTTTAGAATTGATATAGGACGCATAGATATATAGTTTACGTTTTTCACACCATTGCCATATTAGCTTAGTTATATCCTCGAGATGAGGGTACTGTACACTACCCATTTTATTAATACAAGCTATTGCTGTAGTGTTATCGATCCTAAGAAGAAGTTCAGTATTATAGTGATTTTTAGCAAAAGATTTTAAAGCAAAAAATGCTGCCTTTAATTCTAATAAATTAATATGTAAATCAATCTCATCATCTTTCCAGTGACCAAACGCTTCTTTATTATCGCAGAATGCCCCCCATCCTGTCAAGGATGCATCAGAAAATATCTCTGATGAATAGTTATTCAACCTTATATTCGAGCTACCATTAGGTATGTGTTGAATCCACCATTTAATATCCTCCATTAAATAATTTGGAATAGTGATAGTTTGATCATAAGATGGATCTTTGCATAAACAGGAAAATTTAAAATGTTCAAATCGTTTTGTGTATAACATGGAATAGTTAATAGCTGGACAAACTGATATTAAAACACCTATAAACCTAGCGTAGTCACGTAATTTACAAGTTTTTATTTTATTAAATTTATTTAGCATATGCATAACATTTTTTCTTTTCTCAATAGGTAAATTAATACTCATATTAATTGAGTCGAAAATAAATCCCAAAAACTTACAAGTAGTCGAAGGGGTTAGGGAACTCTTTTTATAATTAATAATGAATCCTAGATTTTCTAAAGTTTTCTTTATAAACGAGATATTTTTATAACACTCATTATAAGATTTTCCGAAGCATAAAATATCATCTAAATAAATGACTAAGAGAATGTTATGTAATCTGAAGTATTCTATCACTGGTTTTAATAATTTCGTAAATACATACGGTGCTGTTGATAACCCAAATGGTAGGCAATTAAATTTATATAGATTTTCATTAAAAATGAACTTCAAAAACTTTGAATGGTCTTTATGAATAGGAATTAAAAAATAGGCATCTTTCAAATCGATGGAGGCCATAAAGCAATTTTTGGATAATAATTTTGAAGCGGTACGATAATCTTCTAAATTGAAATGGATGGTTTTAACGAATTTATTAAAACATTTTAGATTGAGAATAAACCTATTTTCACCATTCGATTTAGGTATTAAAAATACACTCGAAATAAATTCATTCTCTTCATGTTCACACTCTGAAATAGCACCTATATTATGCAACTTCTCTAAGCATGTATTAAAATTTCGCAATTCTAAAGAGGATCGTGAAATTGTGGATGGACAATCGCGCCGTGTTGGCGTGCCACAAAGCGGGATTTTGTATCCTTTTAACCACGACAATAGGACGGGGTCATCGGTGATGGCTTCCCACTGTTGAGAGAAGTACCTGAGACGTCCTGCGTAACGTACCTGTTGTGTATTCACCGGCGATAGGTTTGACGCGCACGGGCTGGTGGCGGTGAGAAGCGCCGCTCCGGTCGTTCGCGGTGACTGCGCAATGACGGCGCAGGCGCTGCCGCCGGTGTCGATGCTGTCCGGTTCTGTGGTCGAAAGCGGCCCGTTTCCGTGCGAACAGCCGGCTTGCGGGACAGGCCTTTCTGGTTTAAATTCTTAGACGGTCCGGCTCTAATAAAATTGTTTTTATTAAAGGTTTTTTGAACTGGTTTTAACATGTCTCCAGACCTTTTTATACTCTGTGCCGCCTTTAGTTTGTCTGTGATATTTTCACCAAATAAATATTTATCAGCTACAGTATCTATAATAGCATTTTTCATCTGTACGTTAATAGCGTTGATTATAAATAACCGTCTTATACGGGTTTCATGATAGAAAATATCAGAAAGTAAGCGGCAAGTGTCACTAATAGGTTTTATTACTTTTTGTTCTTTTATGCTTATTAATGTATTTAAAGATTTGCATAATGCAGACAAAACAGCGCTTAATTGTTTTTGACGATTTAATAGAGAAAAGTCTCTCTTAATTAAGTTATCTGGTAGTGCCGCTTTTATTTCGGGGTTCAGTATGGGCGGTACAAGAATTTCCATATTCGCTGGTATCAAACAGTCGGAAATAAGTTTTTTCTTTAATTCATCTGTTAGACCTTTTTGTAAAATGTTTTTAAACCTTAGAGCGATATCCTTGTGAACTGGGGGACCCATTTCCATTTCAACACTAGGTGCGTCACCGAGCATTGTGAGTATGGCTTCATCGAGCTCGGCATCTTCAGTACTCGTTTGGTCCGGTGCCGTAAGCACTGGTGACGACGACGGTGGCGGTGGCGGTGGCGGCGCGCCCGTACCCGCGCCCGCTGGTGTGCATTCAGGCGGCGCGGATGGTGCTCCCTCCGGCGCCGTCTCCGTGTCGTGGTCGTCGTTATTCGTAGCACCTTCCATATCAAAAAGGTCTTCCTCGCAGTGTCTGGCGTTATGGGTGACGCCTGCAATGAGGGTAATCGTATAAATAATCGTTATTCATAGGTATGTGGGTACCGGCAAAAATACGTGACAGAGATAACCCTGATGGTGTCTCGCATCACTAAAATATCGTAGAAACCAGGTATAGTGGCAAATAAAAAGTGACAGAGATAACCCTGTTAGTTTCTCGCATCACATATTTTCCACCTGGTAGGTATTCATTTGTATGATTAATAAGTAACAGAGATAACCCTACTAGTTTCTCGCATTACTATTCTTGTAATTTTACTTACTTTCGTTTTCGTCACTCGAACTGGAGCTTGTTGAGGGTAGACGCAAACGTTTTCTTGATTTCAATTTTTTCTCTAATCTTTTTATCTTCTTAATTATTTCTTCGTTGCTGGAACTATCACACTTCCTTTTTCTTCCCATGATGGTACGAATTTAAAATTAAAATAAAATAAATGATTTTGTAGGCAGAGCACACGAGCGAAGGCTTGAGCTCGAAAATGTCGAATGACAAGGTTAAGTTGAGAGGGGCGGCAGGAAGGTTCGGGAGTGTGGCCAGTTCACAAATTTTAATTTCCCTACTTTAAAATACTCGAGGAAGGCTTTGAGTGCAGAAAGTGTTGCTACAAACAGTAAATCGCTAAGAAGAAAACTACGAAGCATAAT